>LPNX010795563.1:600172-647340 GCA_001517045.1 Pseudotsuga menziesii
AGCAGGTCAAATGTAAGTGCTGGGAGAAGACCTACATGAGGGTAGGCCTACAACCAGCATGAAAAAGGGCTGGCTCTGTAGAAGTTCCTATGATGAGAAGAATCATCAGATAGCACCAGTGTTGATCCAGATCGAGTGATGATCCAGATCCAGTAATGATGATCCAGCAGTAATGATCCAGATTGAGTGATGATCTAGATCCAGTCCAGTGATGATGATCTAGATCGAGAGATGATCCAGATCCAATGATGACTTGAAGACAAAGATGACTTGAAGATGAGATGATCCAGTTGATACAGAGAAGAAGACCAGTGCTGAAAATTGTGTCGAAAGAATACCTTCCTAGTTAAGAGGGAGTGTTGATGTATATGTAACTTCGGAATGTATTCTTCTATGTATCTTATATATTGTAACCCGATGTTTATTCTGGGATGTCTCTATTATGTATTTGAGTCATGTGGTCTTGCCCCGATGTTCTGATCGGGAGGATTAATAATGTAATCAAGTCATATCAAGTCATTAGGTATGTCCCCACAGTTTCGGGGCACTTGAGCTATTATACACTAATTAAGGTGTACGCTCGAGTAGTAATTATTAGGTTGAGCCTACGTGTAAAAAGGCAATTCAAGTGAACGGATGAATATAAATAGAGAGTGAGAGTCTCTCTATTTATCACTCGTGAAATACATCACTTGCTCTCCCAAGTGTGGCGCACTACTGGAGAAGGAAATTTTGGGACTAGACAAAAGACAGAAGACTACTGCTGTTTTGGGAGATCTCTTGCGGATTGTGAATTATGAAAGTACTTAATATTATTTACATAATTTCCTTCCTCATTTCCGCTTTCATATTGTGTATTGCAGATTAATGAAGTACTTAACATCGTTACATAATTTCTACTTCAGCATTGCGAATTGCATAAGTACATAACTTCTAGGAAAATTTAACCTTCCGCAAACCATCTTGCCCATAATTTTTTTTAGTTTTTCTTAATGCGTAGTTCATACTTGGGGATTTTATGGTAGGTTACAAAAGTCAATTTTCTTATGGAATCAACACATTCTTTTCACAAATTCCAACAAGTAAATGAAGATTATAAGTAAAGTGAAGGAGTTCTATTAAGCTAGCAAGCATTCCACTACTTAAAAGGAATCCCTTACATCGGGGCATTAACAAGGAAATTATAAAGAATTCAAATATTTTTGTAGAATCCATAAAATCATCCAAGATGTTCCATGCACACAAAAGAGATATATTCTGACCTCAATAATCTACAAGGAACTAAACATTTAAGGGGACCCAGTTGTACACCCAGCCGAATCAAGAAGGAACAATCATGTTCGTCCCAACTGTAGATTTGGACCAGTCTTGATTTCTATACTCAATCACCCCCGATCTAAACTATGCATTCCAAGAGTGGGGACAGCCTACCTCACATCAAGTTTTCAAGCAAGAAATCACTTTTCTAACACACAGTGCTCACACAACAAGTATCTCTTCCATCCTTCCTAACACAGACTGCTCCCACAACAAGCTTTTCAGAATACTAAGTAATGCCATGCCTCCTCTCATATGCTTCTTTTTATATTTTTGTTTTTCCTAGGTCTTTTTCTAGTTAGTGGTCAATTCCCCGTGGATATCCCACATCCCACAACGTCCCATGATTTTTCAGGGCATGTCTAGTGCCATAATGACATGTTGACACCTAGTGTAACCTCCCTGAGGTTTCTCTTCCTCATCCCCCACTCTTTGCATGCATAGTTTCCTCATTCAACATGGTTGTCCCCATCATTCACGATTTTATTACAAGCATAATGTTTTAATTACATCTATCCTCCAAGGATTTTTTTTCTTCCTCATCCATGTTTACCCCTCTTCGATGTGTAAAATATTTCAATGGCATCTATATCCAACCTTGACTACAAAGACCCCTAAGAGAGAGAGTCTGTATTATAGTTTGTTGGTATTTTTCATGGTGATTTAATCGAAGAAATAGACTTTAGGGCATAGTTTCCATTATTGTTATCTTATGAAATTAGAAAAACCTCTAGATACATTCTCGGTGCACAACTAACATATTGATGGCATCCGGAGAACCCTCTGAAGCAATTGCTAACCAATAAAATCAACTCTTTGAGTGGGAATATTGATGACATTTTAAGGTTGAAACACAAAATATGGGTATCAAGGACTCAAACCATCACACCTAACATCTTGTGAGTATCACTTTCCTACTAGTATGGATATAAGGATCATTAAGATATTAAATTAATTTCAAATCAAAATATTTTTTCTCTATTATCACCCACCTCCTCCCTCCTATTCAAGCCACCATCTTAACCTTCAAACCACATCAACACCCACTTTATTCCTTTCATTTCCAATTTTTCTTTTGGAAATGAAACAATTTTTTGCTCAACAATTAAAATATAATTATTTGGTAAAATTCGGTTGGAACTTTTAAAAATCCAAGTTACAGTTGTCAAGTTTTGGAATTTTGAGTGCCGAGATGAATCCATTTCTATAATAAAAATGGGATTAAAACATAGTTACATTCGTATTTTGCGAAAATAGTAAATGCTACTCGAATACGAGAAACAACAGCCAATCCATCTTCAATTAATTTTACATGGAAGCATTTCTCTATTGTAGCCCCACCGTCACCTATCCTCTTTAGAATTGAAGACACTATCTCAATATCCAAACTACAATAATTCTCATTATTACTTTTACCTTTTAGCTTTCATCCCATTGAGAATTCAAGACACCATCTCAATCTCCAAACTACAACACTTTTTACTTTTCATTTTTTATTTTTTATTTTTTTATTTCAAATCAAAATATGTGTTTTCTCTATTATTACCCACCTCCTTCCATCCTATTAATCACACCATCTTAGGCTTCAAACAACATTAACACCCACTTTGCTCCTTACATTTCCAAATTTTCTTTCAAAAATGAAATATTTTTTTACTCACCAATGAAATTATAATTTGCCGACGTTTACCAATTAATCAATTTTGCATTTAGGCAATTTCATACTTGAATTGTGATCGAGAGCCCCGATGGGTGGTTTACAAGATACAAGTATGTGAGGGAGAGCCAGATGGATTGTTTTGAAGATGAATCCGGTAATTATGGAAGCAAATTCTACAATTGCTTTGTGCGATGAGCGCAACATAGATTTTCACACTATTTATGGAAATTAATCACCCCATCCATTTTCGCAATAAACACGATGCAATTTCTTAGCGAGCGAATTATCTGTATATAGCATGTGAAATTTGATCTGTTTTTGCACTCGGCGTATTCCGTTTATGCGAAGTAGGGTTTCTGGGTTAATGAGTTGAAAACTTTGAGTAAGTTCGTCATAGCTGAACGTGGAGTTCTTCGCAGACTGAGGGAACGTAAATATAAATTCATCGCAACAAACAGAAATATAAATTCATCGCAGCAAACAGAGATTTGTGTTACGTACAACACAAACTCCATGGGAACAGAGGGAGAGATTAAATGGTCCCGCTGGAAGCCCACCAAAAGACAGAAAGAGATTTTGGAAGAGCTTTTCAGACAAGGCAATTGTAACCCTAGTCGCTCTCACATAGATGAGATTACAATTCTTCAAACAACATGGCAATGTACAAGCAAAGAATGTGTTTTACTGGTTTCACAATACTCACGAGCGTTACAAGAGAAAACAGAAAAAGGAGACCCGTCAGATGCAGCGGTCTCCTAGTGAATCAACAGTACCTCACCGTCAGAATGAAACAACCCATCAGAATGAAAAGGATATTATTGTCAAAAGCTTGGATAGTCAAACCTATTCTTGTCCAACTAAGGGTAAACTGTAGTTGCTTTGTTTTTTAATAGTCTTGAGCGTTTCCAACTTTGGTTGTTTTCTAACTTTATACCCATGTCTGTCTATATTCAGCTCATGGCATTATCTTGGATTCTTCAACGGTTATGGCCCAGTGTTCAGCACAGGTAAGGAGGATTTAAGTGGTACTCTTTATTCTCAATTTTTTTCGATTATTAGTAATTACTATTAAATTTCACATATCTTGTTGATTCTCTTAATAATTGTCCACGCGGTAATTTATATTATTGCTTCTAGGGGCACACAAATTCACCAGATTCAGCCTTCCGTACATCAACACAAAAGTTGCTGCCAATAGATTTGACAGTGAAACAACATTTACAATTTGTTGGGAACGAAACGTTCTCTAAACGACAGTGAAACAAACGACATTTACAATCTCACAAACGACATTTACAATAGATTTGACAGTGAAACAACATTTACAATTTCACAAACGACATTTACAATCTGTTGGGAACGAAACGTTCTCCTAGTGAATCAACATTACCTCAGCGTCAGAATACTCAGGGGACCCATCACATGCAGCAGTCCCCTACTGAATCAAGAGTAACTGAGCGTCAGAATGAAAACGATGTTATTGTCAAAAGCTTGGAGGGTCAAGCCTATTCTTGTCCAACTAAGGGTAAACTGAACTTGCTTTGTTCTTTAACTGTCTTGAGCGTTTCCATCTTTGGTTTTTTTCTAAATTTATACCCATGTCTGTCTATATTCAGCTCATGGCATTATCTTGGATTCTTCAACGGTTATGGCCCAGTGTTCAGCACAGGTAAGGAGGATTTAAGTAGTATTCTTTTAGTCTCAATTTTTTCCATTATTACTATTAGATTTCACATAGCTTGTTGTCTCTCTTATTAATTGTACACGCGGTAATTCATATTATTGCTTCCAGGGGCACACAAATTCACCAGATTCAGCCTTCCGTACATATCCAGCCTTCGGTACATCAAAACAACATTTGCAATCTGTTGGGAATGAAACGTTCTCTGAACTTCATGGTTTCACAAACACCATGTGGAACAAAGGAGCAGTTACAAATGCCGGATGGGCGCATCATTTTACAGACACCCGCATAAGTAATGTTAATTGTTCGGCTGCGCAAGAACATGAACATGAAAAAAAAGACGAATTGCTGGAATTGTTTCCTTTGCATCCAGACGGAAACCTCAGATCCAAGTGCATTAGTAGTTTTAATGGTCACATAGAAACCAACAATATCAGGGGAGTAGGAGGTGAATGGTTGTCTTTGAAGTTTTTACCCTAGATACAAAATGGCATACTCAAAGCTTCTCGATATTCGAAACATTTTGGTATTTGAAATATAAACGCAAGCTAAGTGTATTTGAAATATAAACTTTATTGCACAGTCTATATATCTCAAAGAGTGTTGGGTGCTCTACATTCATAAATGCATGCAAATTGTAACTTGTAGCTGTAATTATGTAATTGATCCCACACCTTTGGTATTTGAAATATAAACGCAAGCTAAGTGTGTTTGAAATACAAACTTTATTGCACAGTCTATATATCTCAAAGAGTGTTGGGTGCTCTACTTTCATAAATAAATGCAAATGCATGCAAATTGTAACTTGTATCTGTAATTATGTAATTGATCATAGCTTATATCGTAACAGGACTTAATTGTTGACTTGCTAGAAAGTTTTGCCAGAATGTTTTGTTTGTTTTATTCTGGAAAGTAATGTTTTTCTTTTTTTTTTTCCATTTAAATCAGTGCTGCAAACAATCTTGTCCAAATCTATCCTTCCGTTTCAAGTTGGGAACAGAAAAATCATTAGTAAATAACTCTGGTTCACCCCTTAAAAATGAAACATTTTTTTTCCAAAGTTATTTAGATATATTTTGAATACCATTCATACTTGGAATAAACTGTAAATGCGGATTTGTATGTTTTTTAGTTTTTTATAAATTTGTAAGTAATTTTTTTTTCAAGTTTTTTCCTTTTATTTTCCAATGTTTTTTCATATTAATCATATATTTGCCAGAATTATAGAGAGATTGTCTTATCTCCTTATTTGATTATCAACAACAGAAATCTATGGATCTATCAAGTAGCAAGAGGTAGCAAAAGCGATCTAATTTTTTTTAGGTGTAGAGGTGTGTTAGTTGGCCCTTCATAAAGAAGAACAAATATTAAGAAGAGCTCACTAAAAGGAGAAAAGAAACAATTAGAGGTGGAGGAAGAACCACATTGTAAAGAATATAGTAGTGGGACAAAAAAATCTATTTACTCAAACTTCTTAAACTTCCACCTACTAAAATATATATACTCCATGAATATATCTATAAAAGTTGATAAACATGTGATATGATGATTACAATGGCGGTGTAGCCCCTATAAGTAGGCTACATGATGACTATTCACCAAAGGGGCGTGTACCTTAATTAAATGTAATTAATGTTATATTATTTTCTTATATTATTATTATTATTCATTATTTTAATGTCTTCTTTTGTTATTATTGAAGAATATTTATTGTCTATTTTTGGCCTTGGGTTATATTTTGTGGCTACACTACAATATGAGCTCATAAATGCTAAACACATTTTTTGAAATGAAAAAGTATTGATCCATCCTAATTCGGTATGCATTTCCACTATAGGATGACGTATTGGAGTTCATTTATGGTAGTATACATATTTTTTGTCACTTGTCTCTGATTTTAACAATCTATGCATTTATGATGTGGATGGCAATAAGGTACTTGAGTTGCTTGTCGATTGTTTACAAGAACTTCAACTTTGTGTGCTTCTCAAGATTTGTTGCTTGATAAAAATTACATTGAGTCTGTATTTGTTTCTTGTTCCTCAACTTGAATTTGTTTTCCTGAGAGTCTTATTGCTTTCATCTCAAATTCCTCTAATTTATTCTCCAATAGTTTATTAAGTTACTAAATCATCTTGAAATTTTCTTTTTATTTTTCATTATCTTTTAACTTCTTAATCTGTCCCTCTAGTTCTTGATTAAGATTTTTTAAGCTATTATTTTCTTCTTCTTTTTTCAGAATTTTCCCTTCAACATCTTCATTAATTCTATGTGACTTCCTAATAAGTTTGTATTTTTTATTTTTGCAACTAGAATATTGTTATGGTTTC
The DNA here is from genome assembly GCA_001517045.1 of Pseudotsuga menziesii. Lineage (NCBI taxonomy): Eukaryota > Viridiplantae > Streptophyta > Pinopsida > Pinales > Pinaceae > Pseudotsuga > Pseudotsuga menziesii. The sequence continues at coordinate 607,164 of LPNX010795563.1, forward strand.
TAAGTTGAAATACTTGTTCATATTGTTCGATGACGTATTATTTATTCAAATCGTAATTTCCAACTTGTGCTCATTTTTAGTGTCATCATATTTTTGTTAGACTTCTTCCATGTGTTGGTGATGTGGACATATATCTAATTCTTGACTTTCTAATTTTCTCTAGACTTGCAACAATTCATTATCTTTGTTCACGATGAGCTTGCTTATACTCGTTATTTATTCTTCTAAATCGCCATTGCTTCTATAAGGTGATTCTTCTTCATTCTTGGAATTTGTGATATTTCCATCAAGGTTTTGATTGTGACTTTTAAAATGTGATATTTTATAATCCTTATGTCATAACATTTTCTTGAATTCTTCATTAGCTTTGTCCAACCTTTGATTTTCATTTTTAAGGTACGATTCTGATGTTCTGTAAACAATTTAAGCAATTTTTTATTATTAATCTCAAATTGTAGATGATGATTGGTTGATTTATATTGCTCTAGCTCGTCGAATACTGCTTGTAGATGCGACTGCAATTCTGATTTCGTAATTGCGATAATTCACAACTTCTTGTGTTCTTATATTTCTTCAATAATAGCCAAAAGTGCAAGAGTACAATGTATTCTCAGTCATTCTTTTGATCGTTTGAATTCACTTCTTATTAAAACTTCTTATGGATTGTGTATAGATTGGTTGGTTGGGAGGAACAATTCTTACCCTTCCAAGTTAGGTTTGAAACTTTTTTTTTTTTTAACTTTCCCTTTTATTATGTTACTTTCTTTCTTCTTTTTATTTCTTTTTCTCACACTCTTTTTTTTGTTTAAATTTTCGAGTTCAAAGACCCAATGACTAAGAAAATATGAGATGACAACTAAAAGCCAAGATGTGACCAAAGGCATGGAATCAAGCCCAAGAAATGGCTCTGATACCACTATAACGATATAACTTCTAGTTTTGAAAATACAAATAATCCATGAATACATATAAAAGTTGATAAAAATATGTTATGATGATTACAATGATGGTGTAGCCCAAATAAATAGGCTTACATGGTGACTATTCACCAAAGGGATGTGTCTCTTAATTAAATATAATTAATGAAATGTTATTTTATTATTTTATTATCATTATTATTATTCATTATTTTAATGTTTTATTTGTTACAAAGGAAGGGGAACCAACTATGGTAATCAAAACTAGGTGTCTAGAAAAGGTAATGAAACCAACAAAGGTAGACTAAATATTGGCTTCTAATGAAACTCTAGAGGTATGACGATAGAAATACCTCCTTTTGTATACCGCAAGTGTCAAACACCTGGATATAAGGCATATGAATACCTTGAAAACATTCATATTATGAGGAAGAAGGAGAGTAAAACACATGTCACTAAGAGAGCTAAAGGTACTAGTGTTCAATAGTTGAAGATAATGCTAATAAAAATCAACCAGAAGTGAGAGGAAACTTGATGACTAAAAGAACATTGTTCAATCTTGATAACCATCTAGAGAACGAAGAAAACCAAGGGAAAATTTTGATTTTCAAAACCATGGGTAAAATTGGAGGTAGTGATGTTCTCTACTTGTCGATGTGATGTTAAAGTGACATGTGAGGTAGTACCCCTAGATGCTTGTCGTCTAATGTTGGGAAGACCGTGACAATATGGAAGAAATATGATTTATGACAGATAGAACAAAATTTTGTTGGTGAACAAAGATGGAAAGAAAACTATGATGTTACCCCTAAAGGATACTAGAAGTGATGAGGGTAGCACTAGTAACTATTTTGGGAAAAGAATCACTCTATGTTCAGCTAAATAATTTATGAGAGAAGAAAACAGAGTGAATTGTTATTTTGTAGTCATACCAAAAGGACTTAGTACAGAGGTACATAAAAATATGTTCTCATGGAGGTTGGAAAGATGATTACATATTTCAAGAAAGTTATCCCAAATATATGTCAATGGATTACCTCATATGCATAGTATATTCCACTAGATTGATCTTATTCAAGGATCAATATTTCAAAACAAGTAACCACATAGGATGACACCTATGGAGAATCAAGAGTTGAACCGACAACTTCAAGAATTGTTGGAAAGGGGACTAATCATGGAAATTTTAAGTCTATGTGTGGTACCGACAATACTTGCATCAAAGAAAGGAAGAGAATGGGGAATGTACAGCGATTCAATGGCCATTAATAGAATTACAATTAAGTAAATATTTCCATTACATAGAAGAGATGATGTACTATATTTCTTGAGAGGATCAATGTACTTCACCAAGATCGATTTGAAGAGTGTGTATCACCGAATAAGGATTTGAGAAGGAGATGAATGGATGACCACGCTCAAGAGAAAAGAATCACCATATGAATGGATTATAATGCCATTTGGATTGACAAATGCTCCTAGTACTTTTATTATAGCGAAGAATGACATGCTGAAACCATATTTGGGTAAGTTCTGGTTGTTTATTTAGATCTTTTTATTTTCAGCAAGACCAAGAAAGAAATTCTTACATACATGATAAGGGTGTTACAATGGACATTCAAGCGGGAGAATTAGGTTGTTGATAAATCTGCATAAATGTTCTTTTATGAAAGAGTAATTTACGATATTTTGGGTTTGTAATATATTAATAAGGATTGAAAATGGACCCTAACATGATGAAGGAAATTATAGATTGGTGAGTACCTTGAAGTGTAATAGAGGAAATGATTTTTCATGGTTTGGCTATTTTTTATAAAAATATTATAAGAAATTTCAGTTGCATCTATGTATCACTAACAACCTATATGGTGAAGGGAGAATTTGAATGGAATCGAGCTCCTCAAAGAGAATTGGTGAAGTTAAAGAAGAAGGTAACAAAGAGGGAAGTGTTTCCATTACTTTACTTTGAAAAAGTGTTTCAAGTTGATTTTGATGCTAGTGGCATGACCATATGGGTAGTATTGAGTCAAGAAGGGAAGTGAAAAGTTAAACTAGGCTAAGAAGAAATATTTGGTATTTGACCATGAATTTTATGCATTATGCAATGTTTGAAAGATCATGTGTGATGTTTCAACATGATGTTGTTGGACCTACCTACCCATATCCAAACATGAAGGAAAACGATACTCTTAGGAGATCGAGTGCCATGGTTCAAGGCGTTTTTCTTGAAGTAGGGCACCTAAAATATTGTTTTAGATACTAAGCCTTAGGTTCCTCTCTTATCCATTTATATGGTCCCACGACCACCGTTTGTGCTAAAAACCTTCTAATTATTTCATGTTACAACTTAAAGGCCAAATATCCTGCATACAGGCCATGCGTGGTAGGTTAATGGTTTATTTATGGACCTTGAGTTTCAAAGGCTACATTTTAGGACTAAGGCTAATATTTCATCGGTTGATTTTTGTTTAGGCCTCAATACTTACAGATAACTCTCAAAATACCATAATGGTTTAAATAGGCTCTATTGAAGGTGAAGGATCCCCTTGAGAGGCCATTTGTGTTTGTTCAACACATTGTTATTAGTATTGGAAGCAAAAAAATATCCCTTTAGGGTCCAACATCTAGGTTTCTTCCATCCACCATGTTGAAGGCCTTGTGAATAATACCTTATGCTCAAAATTTCAAAATGGTGTCCAAAACACCATTTTGAGGTCAAATATCTACTTGATAGGTCATGTGTTTTAGCTCAAGGAATCATTCTTGGGACTATATTCCATTAATACCCATTTAATGCATTAGTATTAGGCATTGTTTATGAACCATTTTCAAGGCCCCGAGATACATACTTGGGCCAAGTATATGCAAGACACATTGATGTGAGGTTGATCAAGGCATTGTTCTTTAACCTAAATGCATATAACTTTAATTTATGGAATAAGGAATAGCCTTCCTTCCTCAATCATGTTCAGGCATAAAGACTCATACCTAATATCCAAAATGTTCTAATAGCACTCGTATCCCCGCTTGAAGAAAAGGATAACCTTGATAGGTATTAGGTGGTGCTTTGAGGTATTATTGATTACCAAGAGTACTTATAATATTTATTTGGAGTCATATCCCTACATTTCCACCCCAAATCATATCAAATTCCTTGATATCCATACCTACTACTCAAATTATTCCAATGGATCCCTTATCCCCACTAAAAAGAAAAGCATACCCTTGAGAGGTGCTATGTTGTAGCTTGAGTTGTTTCTCTAATCCTTAGATAACAAGAATATCCTTCTTTATGGTCTAGGTTTTAGGTTCTTTCCCCCAACCTTTCCCTCAACTACAAGACCCATACATAATGTTGAACAACTTCTTAATGTCATCAACATCCCACTATTAGGTAAATGGTATCTTTGAAAGGTCATTAGCCTTAGCCCATGTCTTAGGACTTATATCCCTTTCCTCAATCATAGATGTGTCCATCTCTTTAAGAGCCCTATTTTTCCTCTCTGCCACACCATTTTGTTGTGGTGTGTAGGGGATTAAATATTGCATTTGAATGCCACATTCATCACAAAGATGCTACATATTTTTATTGACATATTCTTTACCATTGTCATTCCTAAGGATTTTTATCCTATTCCCACTTTGATTCTCTGATAATGCCTTCCACATCTTCAAATGCTCCAAGACTTCAGATTTCAATTTTAGGAAGTAGACTTAACAAAATACTGAGTAGTCATCAATCAAGGTGAGTACATACCTTAATACTCCATAGGAGGGAGTAGGAAGAGGAATAATGAGGTCTATATGTACCAATTCAATATTTTGTGTGTATCTCATTTCCTTCCCCTTCACATAGTTCCACTCTAGATGCTTCCCAACTACACAAATAATGCAAGCTCCATTAGAAGGTTTGATTGAAGGAATCCATTCCACCATCTCATCATTGTTCAATGATTGAAGATACTTGTAGTTCATGTGTCCAAATATTTCATGCCATATATTGGAGGTGTCATTAGATTGAGAGAGGAGAGCTTGGTCACTGGAACTAGGAATAAAATTCAAGAACTTGTACATCCTTTCTTGGTGGTTTCCATACCCAATTGCCATAACTTGGTTTGAGGAAATGCATGCTATCTCTACGAAGTCAGGAGTAAATGTTACTCTCTTGGATTCTCCTGTATGGGTCATTTGGTAGAATGAGAACAACATTACTTCCAAATCTGGTACATAGAGCACATCACTAAAATATCCATGCTCCAAGTATATCCTACCAACGCCTTTGGTCTGGATCTTAGAGTCATCTCCCATTCAGAAGGTTGGTCCACTATTCGAATGGATAGAGAAGAAGAGCTCTCTCATGGAAACCATATGTCTAGATTTCCCTGAATCAATAATGAATGTTGAGGAATTAGAAGTACCTACTACCAAGGCATGGAATTTCTCCTTGTTGTCTGAACTTGAGCTTCCATCTTTCTTCCTTACACCATCTCCAACAGGGATCATATTTTTCTCCAGCAGCTATAACATCTTATCAATGGTTTTATTCATGCATGAACTCTATGGATTCCATCCCTTATGGAAATATCTACATTTAGTTTTCTCATTCCCTTTCTTGTCCTTATCCTTAGGAGCATTTGTAGAAATTCTAAATCCTTGATGGCATAAAGAATTTCATAAACAAGCTAAGGATCTAGTCACACAATTAACCTCACAGAGAATTGTTGGGAATTATCATGAGAGAAGAAGAATAATTAATGAACACACATTAATGAATGATCAATAAATGATAATTGATATTATTGCATAGGTAATTCATCCTTATAAAGGAAAATAGAGTTGCTAGAAGACAACTCAAGCTAGCTCATAAAGAAGGTTTACTAATTATGATCAACCACATAGTTGGATAAAGCACTTTCCTAATATATCAAGCACCTCATGAATTAGAAATAGAATGTGTGAGTGATGATGACTGAAGGAAGAAATTTCTAATCCTAGAATATGGAGAGAAAATAATGGAGGATGGGTTGGCAACAAAAGCTACCAGTTTCCTAGTTGACTAGCGTTACCTTATCCACAGAAAAGCAGGATAAAGCAGAATAAAGCAGATTCTGCTATAAAGTGCAGTTACCAATTCTGGATAGCCATAAAGTGGTCAAGTTCAACCCAAAATCAGAAATAAATCATTCCTGGGATATAGATGGCAAGTGTTGACTCTAAGGTGCAAGTGGATGCCAACTATCTAAGCTACTGGGTATGAAATTAATCAAATAATGATTAATTATTTTAGGAGTGGGTTTATGATATTCCAACACCCCCCTTTAAGCCTGAATTTATGATGATACCCCTGAACTAATCAGAAATATATATTCATATAGGGCCCAACAACAAGGCTAGGTCACCCTTTTACAATTTATCTTGTCCAAAGAAATGAGGAAAGAGGAAAAACCTAAAGGCGAAAATCCTCCCTCAAGAAAGGACATGAAAAGAAATACCAAAAATGCTGAAATGCTGGTGTTGCTGCTACTCCAAACTAAATGCTGATGTCTAAAGGGATATTCTTCTCACCTAGATAAAAAATATGCTCACCTGGATAAAAAATATAAACAACTACAAGATGGATACTAGGACCATGTAAAACAACTGAGATCCAATGATGTGAAGGAAATACTGAAGGATCTTGAGACTTGTAATCATCTCCAAGATGATGAGATGACTTGAAATTTGAACCAATAGAGATGAAATGAACTCCGAATAGGTGAAATAATTGTCCAAGCGAATGTATAATGTCTCCATCTTCATTTACACAGAGAGGATGTGTACAAGTGATGATGTAGGAACATAGAGAAGGTATAGGATCTGTTAGGATTATTAATCCTCCATTGTCCAAATTTGGTCATATGTCTAAATCGGGAGTCATGTATAAATTGGGAGTCCATCCAGTCTATTTATAGTCATTACCACCATTCGTTAAACTGGACCTAATTGGGGCACATGTTTCAGTTACCTAAGTATGGGGAACACTAATTGAGGCTCACTGCCACTTATTGCACTTGATTGCATAAGTTTAGGAGTCTCCTAGATCAATCCCTATAATTTAGGAAGCAACTGGGAGTGCCAAAACCAACCAAGGTCAGTTCACTTCCATTAATGACTAGTCAATCCAAGTTAGGAGTCAGTTACATTCAGTTCTGGCCCTCTAGATTCAGTTAAATAATGGTTTAATTAATTGCACACATGTGGGGCACATTTCTCACCTACCACAGTCAGTTAACCATTATTTAATACTAAATGTAACACTTGGTTGTGTTTTAGAACTCCGGTTATGATTTAGACAAGGACAGTTAACTACTGGGTCCTCCAAAAGTGATTTAGACAATGTCTTGGTTACCTACAATCAAGTAGAGTCATCAATTCGAACCTCCTCATGTGGATTTGAATTGCTTGTGGCTATTAAAGCCATTTTACATTATTGTAATTATCATCTGAATTACTTTTTGATTAATGAAAGCATTCACAGCTGCAAGCCTTTTGCACTGTTTCATTCTTCAATTGCTGAGTAAATTGTGAGATCTTCTTTGTGATTTTTGTTTCTTGTCTACAGATCTATATGCTCAAATTTACATGGTATCAGAGCTACGGTGGACAAGACTCCTATCCTCCTCAGATCTCCAACCGGATCATTTTGTTTGTTTGATTGTGTGACAGGTTATCAGCTTTTCTATAGCATTCGCTACAAGCAGCCTCTACTTCTCATTGCATTCGCTACAGCAGCTCAGTATTTCTTATTACATTCAAAATGGATCATCCAATGGAGCATCTCACTCCCTTCAACTATCACCAGTGGAAGGATGACATGAAAATATTGCTCCGCACCAAGCATCTCTTCAGACTCATTGAAGAAACAGAGGAAGAGCCAGAATCAGATAAAGACAAAGCTAAGTACATGAATAGGCTTGAAGAAGCCATTGGACTCATGATCTTCTCAGTCTCTGTAGATCTTCGATTTCACATCCAAGACTTGGACACCCCCAAGGAGATTTGGGACAAGATTGCTTCCTTGTTTGATAAGCATGATGAGATGAGGATCCATCAGCTAGAAAATGATCTGATTACTCTCAATCCATCAGATTTTGAATCTCTAAATGAATTCTTCTCAAAGTTCAAAAACCTGATATATCAGTTGAAGCAATGCAAAGTAAAGAAGGATGAAGATCAGCTCATCCTTGCTATTCTCACAAAGCTCAATTCAAACTACTCAGTCTTTGTATCCACCTTCCAAACAGTAAGGCTCACTACTCCAAATTGGAATATGCCCACTCTTGATGCTTTCATTCAATCTCTTATTTCTCAGAATGATAAATTGATCCAAATGGGGATCATTCGATCTCCCAAAGATCGAGCTCTTATTGCAAGAGGAGATAAGGTAGCGAATGACAGAGGGAAGCAAAGAGATGAGTCTGAACAGTCAAAAGAACCTTCAGGTTCGAAGAGAAGCAAGAATAATGGCAAAGGCAAGGTTCTCTGCTCCTACTATGGAAGGGGCTTCCATTCAGAAAGCTCCTGTATGAGAAGACAACTTGATGAAATGGCTCTTTTTTTGAAAAGGCACAACATTTTTGTACCTGCTAGCACAAGGAAGGAACACTCTGAAAAAGAAGAAGAAGAAGAATACCGAAGGAAAGGACATGCACTGAAATCTTGATGCACATCAACACCTGCCTTCCTCATTGATTCTCGAGCTTCCAACCATATGGCTGTATCCATAGAATCATTCTCTTCTTTTCAGTCCTTTGATGGTCCTAGTATTCAGATGGGCAATAATAGTAAAATCCAAACCAAAGGGAAGGGCTCTATCCAACTTGAACATGGAAGGTTCAAAGATGTGTTGTTTGTTCTTTCCCTGACTTCAAACCTGTTATCTATCTATCAGATGACCCATACTGGATCTCTGAAGCGAGTGATCTTTGGTCCTGACTCAGTGGAGATCGTAGATATCTCTACTAGAAGCGTCATAGAAAAAGGTATTGCGAATCATGCTACAAAATCATATGAGTTCTCACATTTCATGCCTCCTTCAGAACCAGTGCACTCTCAACAGCCACCTGCAAGGAAAGGTAAAAACATTGCATCTACTTCTTTTATAGCTTCTACTAGTATTGCAGATCCATCTATATCAGTTTATGACATTAATATTTAGGGTGACTCAGATCTAGATTCAGTCCCTACTTCCAAACTGGAAGCTAGGAAGATGACTGGAAACTCACCTGACACTCAGAAAGGAAAAACTCTTGCACTATGCCATACTGTTTTGCCTCCTTCAGAGAGATGCAATAGACTTCCTGTAAGATGCAATATGGCAAGGGCTCAGTCTTCCTACATTCAAAAGAATGGATATGATCATACACCTCTTCATTCAGTAAGAGACAAAGGTTACATTCCTCCTTCCTCCCATCATCAGTTTTGGAGAAAAAGGAGAAGTCTACATGCCAGGCCCCAGAATACTTGTGCACAGCACACCATGCATGCTGCTTCACTACCTCATAGAGATGAAGATTGCAGCAACATATTTTCAAGTTTTTCAAACTTGAGACCTGATTCTACCTGCTTAGATAGGAGGGATTTTTTCCCATGTGGTTTTTTCCCTAGTTACTTGTATTAAGCAGTTACTTTATTTTACTTGATTTAATGGGTGACCTATGGTCTTAGTTACCAGGGCCCACAGTTTGTCCAAGTTAGCATTCAGGGGGGATGTTAGGATTATTAATCCTCCCTTGTCCAAATTTGGTCATATGTCTAAATCGGGAGTCATGTCTAAATCGGGAGTCCATCCAGTCTATTTATAGTCATTAGCACCATTGGTTAAAGTGGACCTAATTGGGGCACATGTTTCAGTTACCTAAGTATGGGGAACACTAATTGAGGCTCACTGCCACTTATTGCACTTGATTGCATAAGTTTAGGAGTCTCCTAGATCAATCCCTATAATTTAGGAAGCAACTGGGAGTGTCGAAACCAACCAAGGTCAGTTCACTTCCATTAATGACTAATCAAGCCAAGTTAGGAATCAGTTACATTCAGTTCTGGCCATCTACATTCAGTTAAGTAATGGTTTAATTAATTGCACACATGTGGGGCGCATTTCTCACCTACCACAGTCAGTTAACCATTATTTAATACTAAATGTAACACTTGGTTGTGTTTTAGAACTCCGGTTATGATTTAGACAAGGACAGTTAACTACTGGATCCTCCAAAAGTGATTTAGACAATGTCTTGGTTACCTACAGTCAAGTAGATTCATCAATTCGAACCTCCTCATGTGGATTCGAATTGCTTGTGGCTATTAAAGCCATTTTACATTATTGTAATTATCATCTGAATTACTTTTTGATTAATGAAAGAAAGTGTGACATAGCTTCCAAATAATCCAAGAGATCACATATAAGAACAACAATATACTCATGGGAATATACTGGTAAAGAATCCTCTGTGGTAAAAGAATCTAAGGAGGAAAGATAGTGATGTTCAAAATCTTCAAGGAGGCTCTGAGAATGAGTGCTAAGAACAAAGGAGGAGCTGCAGAAGTGCATGGGATCCAGTATGGTAAGTGGAAAAACACTAGAAGTACTTGATTTGGCTAAGCAAACATCCTCAAAATCATTGGGTTGCGCAGCATGCACAAATTGTGAGAGGTCTGGCATATGGATCTTAGAATCCATGATAGAAGACATAGAGAACATTGAATGTGTGAGTGAATCATCAATAGAAATAGCCCCTACATTAGTCACTTCTTTTTCATCAACAGCATCATAAGAATACTTCAAGAGACATAGAAAAAGATGGCTCTTCAATATTTTCTTCTTGATTGAAAGGGAATCATTCGAATCAAAGAGAGTAGTAGCAACAGGAACTATATGAGAAACTTTTGTAGAGGCTGAGACATCTTGAGAGAGAGAAATCATTGAGGAGATAGAGGCACTCTCCACATAGCTAGAAGCATCCTCATTGCAGTTTCTCAAAACTCTATCCAATGTTGTCCAGAGATCCTTTGGGTTTTCAACAAAATCAATAAGGTAGCTCATGCTTGGAGAGATAACTAGAAAAATAGCTCCAATTGCTCTATCACAATCATTCCAGTCACTTGGATCTTCATAATATTCTTCACAAACTCTAATAGATATATCATAGAGACCTTGTCTCTTTAGAGATGAAATCATCTTCAATTTCCACTTTGAATAGCTTGTGAATGGAGAGAGAAGAGGAATTGATACTCTTGATTCCATTCGAAGTTGAACCTGCAAAATAAATCTGCAAATCTAAAAAGGAGGATTAATTAATGAAATCTCAAATATCTGATATCATGTAAAGATTTTATATCTTGTGCTCTGATACCATGTAGAAATTATAAAGCCTTGATGGCATAAGGAATTTCATAAACAAGCTAAGGATTTAGGCACACAATTAACCCCACAGAGATATTAGAGAATTAGCATAAGGAGAGAAGAAGAAGAATTAATGAACACACATTAATGAATGATCAATAAATGATAATTGATATTATTACATAGGTAATACATCCTTATAAAGGAACATAGAGTTTATAGAAGACAACTCAAGCTAGCTCATAAAGAAGGCTTACTAATTATGATAAACCCCATAGTTGGCTAAAGCACTTTCCTAATCTATCAAGCACTTCACGAATTAGCAATAGAATTTGTGACTGATGATGAGTGAAGGAAGGAATTGCTAATTGTATAATATGGAGAGAAAATAATGGAGGATGGGTTGGCAACAAAAGCTGCTAGTTTCCTAGTTTACTAGCTTTACCTTATCCACAGAAAAGCACAATAAAGTAGAATACAAGGTAGATTCTACTGTAAAGCATAGTTACCAATGTTGGATGGTGATAAAGTGGTCAATATCAACCTAGGATCATAAATAAATCATCATGGGATATAGATGGCAAGCGTTGACTCTAAGGTGCAAGTGGATGCCAACTATCTAAGCTAGTGGGTAGGAAATTAAACAAATAATGTTTAATTATTTTAGGAGTGGGTTTATGATATTCCAACAGGATTCGAGCCCCCATAACTAGTTTTGGGTTTATCAATATTCCTCTTCTCTAACTGCTTCGAATTCTTTTCCTTCTACTTTCCCTTCGAGGAATTTGAAACACCCATGGCCAAATATTGTTGTTTTCTATCTGTAATGGTTCGCATTTGAACTAGTTTTTCCTACTCCTGGGTGAGGGATTCCATGAATCTAGCTAGTGTTGGAATTTTCCAATTTCGAAGTGTCAATTTTCTAGAATGGAAGGTGCTTACAAACACTAAAAATTCTGGGCCTAAATTCAGAAGGATGGACAGTATTAGTTGATCCTCTTTCTTCTCAGTTCCACATTGCTTCAGTTGAAGTACTTGATACTTGAAATTGGTGATGAACTCCTGGATGGTTTCAAAATTCATTTGGCTTAGGCTTATGAGCTCATTTTCAAGCTCATGTCCTCTCAACTCATCATTTTTCCCAAAAGAGAGATTCTAGTTTAACCCAAAATTCATTTGGGGTTGTCAAACTATCTACATGAAATAAGAGTTCTCTAGAAATACTCAGGCATAGAAATCCAAAGGATTCATTAAGTCTATTGAATTCCAAATGAGCAGGAGGCTCATTACATAATAGAACCTTATGAATTGGTGCACACTAAAAAGTTAGGCACACAAGAGGAATTTTATGAGGGGAAAGCTGAAGTGAGTTGTTGGAGTATTGACTGCAATGATGACTATTAAGTTACAGAGAGGACACAACAAGATTCTACATAGTATATTCATTATGGTGGTTCAGTGAACATGATTGGGGGTCCTAAAGAAAGTAATCTTGGATGCTTTTAGGAGACGGTTGGGAGGAACAATATTCTTTTGGTATTTCTTCACTTTGAAAGTCAACATGTTCTATATAGTTCTAGATTATTACTTTTAATTTATTTTCTATTTATTTTTTAAGGATTTCATGAATGATGAAATCTTCCAAAACTATTTTTGTTTTCGAAATAAAGTAGAATTTTTTTGCTTTCTTGTAAATTCTAAGTTAAGTACAGGAGAAATGAATTATAACTACTTAAACATATTTTCATAGTAGAAATTGTAGACTATATTTTATTATTATTTAGAAACATCATCATTTTACTATATACATCTTCACCTAATATTAAGTATTATACATAAATAATAAATGGTTAGCATTCCTTTATTTTTTCTTATAAACTCATACATAAATAACAAAGAGTAGTAAACAAAGCTATCATCGGCATCCTTGGTAAAGGTTTCCTACCTTTTCGTTTTTAATTGAACACAATTTTTTTTACAGTTAGGTCTTGCACATAGTTAAACATAGTGAATCCCTCAATAAAAAATTATAACCTGCCAAAAACAACAGATCTAGATTTAAGACGCAATGGAATTCAGTCGAGGGATCGAGACCCATAAAAGGGAAAATGCATATGAATAATAATAATTACTCAGTATCAATTTCATACAGCCAATGGGCTTATTGATTTCAAAAACAAATTAGGAATAACACTTACAAATAGTGAAGTGGTAGATTTGATCCAACCTAAAAATCAAACAAACTCTATATAAATTATAATAGGGTTTGTAAAGAATTAGAGAAAAGACCAAACTCATCATGTTATTGTAAGACATTCAAGGGATGTGTTCCCTATATAAGGATTAACACAGGTCAAGGTGTCGAGACCTGTAAGGTTCAATTTATACGTAATTTATATAATAACGAAAACCTACAGTGAAATCATCCTAGTTATAGAAACAAAATCTGGGTAGCATTTTTGTAATGCTGGTACTCTAAGTTCAAACTTATCATCAGTAAAGAAACAACGTAACCATTTTAAAAGCTGGAATGTCATATTTTTAACAAAAGCATGGATGCAATAGTTGTAACCAAGAAAAAAAATGCATTCACATAATAATAAACAATATATCAATTATGCAGAGTAGTACCGAGATCTATTCAAAGGATTAAATAAAGTAGAATCAAAAATCGCAGTGACTGTATTGCTTATAAACTTTGCTAAAAGTTTACAGTAAGAGTTTCAATAATTAAAAACGAACGTAAAACAACTTCCCACACAAATTCCATGGTCTGTGAACAAAAAGGGGATTTAAAAATATTATCTCTATATAAACCCCTATCATACCCTGAAGGCTTATAATAAAAAAAACTTATCTCTACCTTTAATGTTGTAGAGACAAAACAAGATAGTGTTTACCATCAAACAGAGGGGGCTCGTATAAACCCTTGTATCTCCCAATCGATGCCAGACTAAAAAAAATAAATATGATCCATCTTTGCCTTTATATTTAACACCATAAACCGTGAAGCATTGTAGGTTTTCAGGAACATGGGTCTTACCAGGACCCTTCAGTGCCAGGTACCCTCGACCCGCGCTCACTCATTCAATACAAGCTTCGTCGAAAAATAAACCATCGAAACCTCATGCCAGTCAAACAATGGACATAGGTTAAAACTTTTTTTAAATTTGGCCTTTAACATTATAAAATATTTTGCACCAAACTGAAAACAACCAATACGAAGGAGAAAATTACCCTCAACTTCGACATCTCTGCGAAGGAACATGTGGTAGGTCGAGTTGCATCCTTTTTTTTGTCAATGCTAGAAAGGCCAAGAGCCCTCGGCTCTCCTCACCAGTTCAACAACATAGAAGAACCAACCCTTTGGAATTCGCATAGGGTTTTACTCCTTATCCATCCTAGATGGAACCACAAGCCCTTCACATGGGCGCACTAACTTTTTAACCCAACTCCACTTGGATCAAAATTCGTTACCCCCTCTCTATAGTTGAGAGTGAACTAGTTGTTTCCTTTAGTCATTTTAATATAACCTTGGTGCATGTTACCTTCGGATTGTTATTTTGTTTTGGAACTCAAGGGGGGAAATCCTTTATTTGAGACACCTGTAATAATACTAAGTTAAGAAATGTGTTAGCTTACATACGCTAAGTAAGACCCATAACCTTGTAACACTAGCATCAAAATAGGATTTGTAAGTAGAGGGCTTAAAATGTTAAGACATGACGAATCCATCCTTATGGAAACACAAGGTAAGCAAACAAACTGGAACATACGACAATGCAAGAATGACACGTCAACTTTTGAAAACAAGTAATTTTATCATAAGACTTAAAACCTGTATACTAGTATAGTGTTATAGTAATTTTAGATGGAGTTATCATATTCAAGTTATTAAGTATCATACTTCACATAATTTTGTTAGGCTAAGTCCTAAGTTTATAATGGGATGTAGGGATTATAATAGTTCTTAAAAGCTATGTGAAGCCAAGTTAGGTCTTAAATTGATCTAAACACTTCGTAACAATTTTTATTTTAAGGAATTTTTGAGTTGTTACATGATGCCACATCCTCTCTATGTATAAGAGGGATAATAGTGTGTGATTCTACAAAATGGCATGTATGCCTAAACATATGGAACAGATCTTACAAAAACATAAAGGATAAACTTTCCCATGGCTAAGATTTAAAACTTGGACCAAAAACTCTTCTAGGGTGTTGAGTACAACTGAACATGCACCCCCTGCATTACATAATGATATTTCAAGTACAACAAGCATTTTGAATTCTTTTCTAAATATCCAACTATCTATGATTTCAACATTTGACCAAGAAACATACCCCTTTCAGAACACTAAAAGAAATCCACGCAACTTAAATAACATAGCTGAACACACTTTCATTAAATCACAACTCAATCTTATGTTTTTCATTGTGTGAGTCCGACTAAATGAGAATGTACACCTCACTTTGCTATAAAACTGACATGCAATAGTTTTGTCATAGACCCGTAAAATTCATAAATAAATAAATAAAATTGTTTATAAATTACCATTCTTACTCATTGCAAATGTCTTTTTTGTAACATATTTCTTATTTGTTTGCAAGGATAATATTAACTATACCTTTTAAATGTTTGACGATAGGCTTATCATTCATTTGGCACTGACTCCAATTGTAACGACAAATCGGTCTCAACCCTTGCAAAGGTGATGTTAATGTTTAAAATCCTTAAGATATTGGGTTTTCTTATCAAAGATTTAATCCTAGACTTTTGGACCTAGTCCTAACTATACTTGGCATATGTAAGGTTTGTGTGTTCAAGCTTATGTCTTGTCCTTACCCTACATATGATTTGGAATAATAGCTTGTGGTATTTGTAAGTGATGAGGGGGAGGGCTGATAATTATATGGTGTGACTATATTAATAGTCCATAAGCCATAAGATGCTTGGACATATGTTTTATACATTGTAATAAGGTTCTTATCTTACTTGCATAAGGTGCTAGCCCCGTGAGCTTTACATATGAAGAGGGTGATAGTGTAATGTATGGCTATGTTATAAAATTTTTATGGCATAGTTTGGCATATGTCCACAGTAGATACCAGGTGGAGGCCCACTGAGAGGTGAAGGATTTGATGTGGTTTTTAATGAGGTTTTTAAAATTTTCCATAAACCTTGGTTGTGATTTGACAACACAGACAAGCATATTAAATGACCAGGATTCCTCGTGTGCTTTTTGGGGAGAGGACTGATCCTAGCCCTCCATCTATCCCAAATCTAGTTATCCTCATTGGAAAGAATGCAGGGTTTTTAGCATGACAATCACTTGGTCATGAGGGATTTTTCAGGTTGATGGTTGTTGGAGGTTTTGCTCAGCCACTCCATGGTGTTGCACTGCAACCATGCTTTCCCTTTAGCGGTATGCAATAGTTTGTGTGGGTTTAAAAATTGGGATTTAGAGTTGTTTAAAGTTTTTATATTGATATTTCATGGTCGCTTGGCTGCCATTCTTATTTGCACCGTCTCATCCATTACTTGTCTTGCATGTGGTAGTTTTGATGCTTGCCTTCAAGGAAAACTTTAGGGGTGAAATTTTTCCAATTGGCTAATTTTTGGGTTTTTTTCAAAAAAATAAATTCTCTATTTGGTCATTTTTAGTCTCTAATATCACCTATATTTATATAAAATATGTTTTTTTATCATAATATTCGCCAAAATTTACAAGTTTTAGTGTAACTTGTATGTTTCATATTTAATATCCACCTACCTATCTATATATATGTTTTTTCAATCCAAAATTATCCCCTAGAATACTATACTTAGGTATAATATTATAATCCTTAAAAAATACATTGCTTGCCTTCGATTTCTAGCGAAGGATTTCCAAACCCACAAAGGTTTTACAGGTATGAAGCCACTAAGGTTCAATTTTTACTCTTAAATCGATATGAGATTTTTTGGTTTCAAACTGAACTAACTCGGCTTAGTTTTTTTCTATAGGGAAGAAGGAGGAGAGGGAAACTAGGAGGAGAAAACCCCTGTCCCTTTGCATTTATTAACATAGGTATAACTCTCTTACCCCATAAACTTGCATGTTTGAAAGAAATCATTTTCAAGTTAATTGAATGAGAAGTGTCAATATTGTGATTGTGTTTTTGGCAAGTGAAGCAAAGGTGCCAACGAAAGGGTTTCTAGAGGCTCAGGATAATATTGGCATTGCCTTTACAGCCTCAAACCCACAAACCAAGTAATATTCGCATTAAGTTTATAAAACATGTTATAGTTTGATAAATGATTAAATTGATATATTTTAACTCTTGAAACAACATTGTGGGTGTAGGAGTGGTGGGTGATAATGCGAGAGTTGTGACCAAGTTACCTCCTCTCAAGATTATGTAATGTCCCCATTCAAATAATTGCATAGAAAGACAACTCCATCAATCCTACTAGTTCCCTAGGTTATATGGATACATTTGGAATTTTAATAAGGGAGACAATAAAGGATGTTCAGACATTAGAATGGAATAAATATTTAATAATGTAGCTTATTAAATAAATAAAAGAGAAAATTGAATTAGCAATGGAGCATGGAGACACATGGAGACTATGGTGTGATGTAACAATTATAGTGTGCATACCTTAACACTCTATTAATTTTTTAATTTAAATTAAAATTTTGAATTTGAATTACTCCAGAGAAAACCTTCTTGGAGTGGGCAAATTGGGGAATTCTTTTGGGAAATTTTACAGGAAAGGAAGTGATCAGTGGGAAGCAATCAAAGAAAGTTCAGAAATTGAATTTCCTCTTCCCTAACACATTTATATCTTGTGCTAATTATTTTTCACAATTTTCTATGCGGAAACCTACTTCCATGCGTGTGGGAAGCCAAACCGTGAAACTAGGAAGAGTAGTTCATCATGTTTCAACTAGGGGATTATGAAAAATTGCAGAGGGTTTTTACAGCAGTAATATAACATAAATAACAGGTAAAAATATCTTTCATAATTTCTTGGGTGTTCTGAGAATTTTTGGATGAATTTGAGTTTTTTTGGCAGTTTGGCCAAGGGAAACCCTGTGCATAGGAGGATCCCAAAAGGTGGTATGAACCAAATAAAAAATTGTTATGGAGATGATGTATGGGAAATTTGGTATGTCATTAACCCCCAAGAACTGATAGGGCTCATTTTTATTTTACATAACTCATTTTATATCATATTTAGCAAAACTAGTCACTAAAAGCTAGTAATCTAGCTAGGGTCTAAAGAAAGCAGTTAAATCAAGTCAAATCGATTTCTGTAAAACATGAGAATTATAAAAGAGGTAAATATCAGTTTTATGAACATGTAAAATCACTTAAATCAGTTACCCATCATGACATATTCCTTATAGAACTCATATTTTTTCATTTTCCCCCATACATTGATAAAGTAGGCCCTTTTAGAGAAAACTAAGACAAGATTCTTTATGGGAAGGGATATTTAGACCTGATATATACAATTTGCATAATATAATGAAATTAAATAATAGAGATTACATAATGGACTGGCCATTACAAAGATGCTCCAAAAATAAGGGGCAGGAGGCCTGGACCATGACTAGCAAGGGGCTATGAGCATAAGTGAATCTAAGGCTTCACTGGATCTCAACCTGAACTTGATGGAGGATGCAAATAACTCTGTAAATCCTTCAATTCCTACAATATAGTGCTCCACACCTGCAATGGAAGAAAAGGGGATGGAAAGAGAGGGGAATGGAAGGCTAGGGATCATCTCCCAATAGTCTGAGGCACAACACTCAAAAGTAATGCTCTCATAAGAATTAGCAATAAAATCATCAACCAAACTGAAGCAATCAATTTGAATTCATCTTTTATAGAATTATGGATGACCTACTTAGTAAGTTGAGGCCAATGGTGACTTGTGACAACAAGTCAACCCCATGGGTCACCTAACCCTAGCCACTTGGAAAATTGGGCAAGTATGACCATGTGGAATTGTTTCCAAGTCCAAATCATCCTTCACAATTAGAAACTGCACCCTCCATTAGTCAAAAGATTCCTCTTTTGAGTTATGACAGCTTTCTACTTTTCCTGGGTCATAAGGAAAGTCTTTCTTTCCTTCAAAAACTTTCATGCTTTTCTCTTACAGCTTTTCTAAGCTCCATAAGAGGAAACTATGCCCTCCCCTTTGAAATACTTTCCCCCTTTTACCTCTATCTATTTTTTCTACTTTTAGGAAACTTCCCTTTATTCTCCTGCTTGCTTTTGTCATGGACTTTCTTATTTTTACCAAGGCAAGTTGACTAGCTTTCCCCAATGCTCCCTCCTAACATGGTAGCCTTAATTCCACATCATTATTGCACATAATAAATAAAATTGCTGAAATAAAATTAAATACATGCCTTAGAACAATTATTAGCAAAACTTTATCCTAGGAGGAATAATTAATAACAACTTGAGCCCCTAGGAACTTAGCATGGTCAACACTTTTAATGGTCAATTTGAGGGGACATGACATATGGGGCCCACACAAGCTAGAAATTTTGTGCCACATGGCATCCTCCTCTTGCAATTTGGAATCCAGGGGAAGACTAAAGGTTCTTCAATCAGTTAGAAGCCTAATACACTTGTCCATATGCATCATAGATCGAATTTGGTAAGAAATGTAACTTACATGGGAGAGGAAGAGTCATTTTGGAGCTAGTGAGAGAGTTGGACGAGATTCCCTAGCTCTATAACAACAATGATGAAGATGCTATGACACCTATGACACAAATCATATATTAAGGATGAAATATGACATATCTAACATGTCAGGTTGAAATAAAGCGTCCAAGAGAGCTCTCATGTGAGTTGGGGAATCTCAATGGGCTCCTACTCGAATTTGGGGAAGGTAGAAGGATAGGAAAGGGAGGACACATGGCAAATCATGAGCACACACCCAAATTCGAATTTTATTGAGTTTTTGGATGGATTGGGAACCTTATACGGCTAATTATTTTTATAAAATACAGGAATAAACCAATATAATGGATTTTGATCATTTGATAAATTGCCATTTGTGAATTGTGAGAGCTAGTGGATGACTAGCTTTCTTTCCTTAGCCAATTTCGAGGGTGAAAGATTCCCATACAAGTTGGTGTTTGGAGAGGAAACTCAGGTATTTCATGTATATTCAATGGATTTTTAATTTCAGGTGCAATATACATGGAATCTCATGGGTTCTTCTATTGCAGCACTTCATCTCAACCATTTATAGTTTCCATTGCATATTCATGCTCATGGAGGGATCACGCTTTGGGTGAGATATTGTACTTTGTGGGAGAGATTATCCTGGTATATTTATAATTGAAATAAGTTAAATATCCTCTATTATTAATTTTCATAAAGTTTCAAGTAAAAATACCGAAGAGTTGTATGTCAAATTGACTTTTGATGAGCAAACAATGACCATTTCCACTCTATTTTGATATATGCCATGGTAATGATGACTATTCTGAATGGAGGAATGTATCTATGATTAATTTATGATGAATTTAATTTAATTAATGTGTATTACAAATTTCATGTTCATTACTTAAGCATTGGAATCCATTTTACTCATTTTAATTTCATTGGGAGAAGATTTGGTGTCTTTTCCCCAAGGGTTGAAATAGTGTTTTGGGAGCTGTTTTGGAGAGAGTCATATTATAATATATAAACTAAAAAATGATGCATATGAGACCTTAAAAATTTCATGTACACATCCCCTACCTCTTTTCAGAAATTCTAGTGGGGTTGGGAGCATTTGAGAAGCCATTTCCATCATTTGCCCGGGGGGATTGGAACCCCAATTTCCTAGTAAAGACTCCTACTTTGATCAGAACATAAAGCTAGTTTTCATAAGTGATTGGAAGTTCATTAATGATATATAAACATAATATTCAAGTCTTAATATTATTCATACACACTTTGAGAATATTTGGGATAATTTGGGCTAATTTGGAGACCAAGACATCAAAACTAGTCAAAGGTCGAAATAGGGAAAAAATGAAAAAATTGGTCATTTAATAAAATTCGAAAAGGAACATTAAAAGTAGTATCATAGCATGGTCTTGGAACCTGATGCTATCAAATAGGATTCAAAGTAATAATTCACCACCCTTACACCCTAAAGTTGAAGGTATTTGTTTTAAGAAGAAGAAGTAGTAGAAGAAGAGGTACATTCTGCTGAAACTATGGCTAACGAGTGGAAGGGATACACTGGTCATGATAAGGTGGAATATATTAAAATTATACAACCTGTATTTGATGACATAACTAAGAACATGAACCAGTAGCTTATGAAAGGATTCTAATTGTTGGCTAGCGAATTAGGAGTAATAGGAGATAGCAGTTGTTCACAATCAGAAGAAAATAAGACAATGGGAGAGCATATTTTCTCAAGAAAAGGACCCCATAATAGACCCCATGAATTTCATATCACACCAATTCCTACTGCACCTAAATTTCTTGTACCCAAAGAAGAGCCTAACATTCAACTTGAACTTGCTACAATGGCAAAAGAATGGGATAAATTGGATGAAGATTGTAAAATAAGTGTACCATTTGATCAGTACTTTCTTGCTGCAAAAAAACTCAAAAAGAATGAAGATAATAAGTCTCTATTAAAAAAAAAAGACTTAAATTGTGCCATTAGTAAAGTTCCACTCCGTACTTTTGATGGTTCCTCTCAAGTTTCTGCTAACACTTGGGTGCAAAAATTAGATGTGTATTGTCAATTGATTCCAATGGTGGAACAAGATGCCTTACAAATGGTCATATCGCACTTGGAAGGAGATGCCAATGAATGGTTGTTCCATAGCCTGAAAAATTTGGGTCATGATCATGTTAACACATATGGAGAATTTATGGCAGGGTACTAGAGAGATTTGAGCAAAAATATCTTGAATTTTCTTTCAAAGAACTACCACAATTGAAGCATGTTGGGACCTCGACTAATTATATGATGGAATTTCAAAAATTATCAGTCAAGGTGGCTGATGTGTCTCTTGAAAAGTTAGTATTGTTGTTCATTGAAGGTTTGGCTGAACCCTTAAAAGGTTTGGTCAAAGCATACAATCCCAGTACATTAAAAGATGCAATGAGCTTGACTAGAGATCTCCAAAATGTGCTTTCTAGAACAAGATTTCCTCCCAAGACTAACTTCAAATTTGAAAAGAAGACTTGGAAAAGAGATAAACCTGATAAGAATAATTTTCAAAGAGATTCAATTGAAAAGAATAAGAAAGAAGGACTAAACATGTATGAACTTCTAAGAAAAAAATAGTGCTTCACATGCTTTCAACCATGGACATCGGGGCATAAATGCAGTAAGGGAAAAGCTCAATACATAGAAGTATTTTCTGATAATGATGAGTATGAATGGGGTATGGATGAAGAAGGACACAATTCATATCAGGAGGAAGCATATGAGACAACAGCTGAATAATAAAATCAGCCTTCACCGGACAAAGCAAGAATGGCAGTACTTTCACCAGTGCCTTGCTATCACACTATTCGGTGCAAGCGTGTGGTATTAGGACAAAGAAATTCAGTTTTGGTGGATGGAGGAGCCAAGCATAAATTTCATTGATGCAGATATGGTGGATAAAAATAATATACCTACTTAATCATTCAATGGCTTCACAGTTGTCATTCCCGGTCACAACACAATGCAGTGCAAAACATAGTTTCCAAAGTTGCAAGTCACTGTAGGTAACTATAGTTTTGTTGACAATTATTATGTGGTTTATGTTGCTGATACTAATGTGGTTTTGGGAGTGCTATGTATGTATTTTATATGGGATCACACAGTAAATTATCAAATTCCTAAGATGAAATTCCAATATTCGAAAGGTGTACTAAGGGTTGTGAGAGGGCAACTTACCCAAATCAAGTAGTGAATTGAATAGTATGAGATCTATATTGAGTCATGAGGACATAGAATGGGATGTTGAATGTCATATCAAATTTCCCAAGCTGAACATAAAGTTTTTTTAACACCCAAAGGAAATAGAGAAACTATTGAAAAAGTATGAAATTGTTTTTAGAGATCTTCCACATGGTAGGCCACATGATAGGGGGGTTGAGCACAACATTGTTTTGGAGGAGGGTACTCCACCCATTCAGATACCATCTTATAGACATCCCAATAAATTTAGAGATGATATTGAGAATTCCATCCAAGAACTCTTAGATTTGGGACTCATTATACCAAGCTCTATCCCTTATGCTTCTTCAGTAGTGTTGGTAAAGAAAAAAGATGGAACCTCGAGGATGTGTATAAATTTTAGAGCTTTGAACAAGAATACCATCAAGAATAGGTATCCTATTCCTAGGATTTATGAGCTCATGGATGAGCTATTTGGATCCAAATATTTCTCCAAAATTGAACTTAGATCGGGTTATCACCAAATCCGAATGAAGGAAGAAGATGTGAAAATGAATGCTTTTCCATGTCATTATGGTCACTTTGAGTTTCTTGTTATGCCATTTGGATTAACCAATTCTCCAGCCACATTTTAGGAATGTATGAATAGAATATTTTGCAAGCAGCTTAGAAGGTTTGTTTTGGTCTTCTTTGATGATATTCTCATTTACAATAAAAATTGGGAAGAGCACTTGCATCATCTAGAGACTGTGTTAAGAACTTTGCAAGAACAGTCATTGCTTACTAAGATGTATAAATGTGAATTTAGGATGAAGGAACTGTTCTATATTGGGGAAACTATTGGGAAAGAAGGAGGGAAAGTACACATGGAAAAAATCAGGGCTATCTTAGAATGTCCATCACCAAAAAAACATCACCAAATTAAGAGGTTTCATTGGAATATGCACCTATTATAGAAAGTTTGTGAAAGGGTTCTCCAAGTTAACTTCTCCACTAACTGTACTGACTAAGAAGGATGCTTTCAAGTGGGATGAAGAGGCTAAGAAGGCCTTCCAAAAACTGAAATAGGTAATGCGTAGTTGTCCCATACTTGCATTACCTGATTTTCTAAGAATTTTGTTGTTGAATGTTATACTTCAAGTGCAAGAATAGGGGCTGTCCTAAAGCAAGGCCAACACCCTATAGCCTTTGAGAGAAGAAAGTTGCATCCTCATGAAAAATGATACTCTATATATGACAATGAAATATTGGCCATCATGCATGTGCCATTGGCTAAGTTTCGAGAATACTTGGTAGGAAACAAGTTTGTGGTGAAAACTGACCACAATAGTCTAAGGCACTTCCTCACCCAAAAGGATCTAAAAGAAAGGAAACAAAAATGGGTAAGAAAGATTCAAGATTATGATTTTTATATTGAATATATGAAAGGGAAGAATAACATTTTAGCAGATGCATTATCTCGAAGACCTTCTTTTTCTCTCATGGACATTAATAAATATTGGAAAAATATGTTACTAGTTGAATATGCCAAAGATAAATTTCCTTGTGATGTGTTAGATGGAATCAAGGGTGATGATAACTATAGGATTGTGAATGGGATGATATATTATAAGGGCAGAATTTATTTGGTTTAATATTCAAAGCTCAAGTACAATTTTTTACAAGAAGCACATGATTCCCCACTAGCAGGCCATCGGGGATCTTCATGTAATGTCCCGGAAATTTGAAAATAAAAATAAAATTATTAGGCTAGTTAATTACTACCTGAACTAGAAATTAACTTATCTTGTGTGGAATTTGTTGAACTTTGTTCACTGAACTGAATTGTCGTAAGTTGTTCTTACCCTCTTCTAGATGTTGTCCCCGATGTGGTTATTAATGTAATTCTATGTTGTGATTATGTTACTTGGATTTGAGTTACATGGTCATGTTGGTCATTGATTGCTTCTTAGTGTGTATTTATGTGTATGTGTGTACAATTTATTTCTTACTTACTGGTTATAAGTATTGGTTATTGGTTTATGGAAAATCCTAACTTAACTTTTATTGTCAAGGGGTGGAGTGGCGGGATGACTTGTATCCCCTGTAGAATCACATGCACAGGTAACTGGGTTTACTTTTCACTACAGGTTTTAATTAGTTCATATTGAACTAATGCATCTCTTTCTTTGTTTTGTGCATGCACACTAGGTGACATAAACTGACTATAATAGTAAAACAAAGACATGCTTGCTATGCTCATCTATCTCACAACTTTGGATGACAAATGGACCACGGTCCTAACTTAGCGATTCTTATTTCCATTTTTCGCACGATGGTCTTACTCCTGGATGGGTTATTTATACCTGTGTCTATACTGGTTACCATGATTACTTATGGCTCTAAGACTTCATAACTTGGTAACTAAAATATATATGTTCGGAGTATTTTTATGTTCAAAGGTTTAAAGGCCTAAGATCAAGGCTTAGTCTTAATGTAATTATAGTTTGAAGTTTTTTTATACTATAGGTTAAAGTGTAAAGGTCCATTTATGGCATAATGCATATTCCATGAATAATAGCTTTATCCTAATTCCACGATACCATTGACGGGGTTTATAAAGTGTAGGGCAATCCATTATGCAATTGTGTTTTTGAGGTTTATGAACTATAGACTTGGGGTTGGAAATATACGTAGTGGTGGATAGGGTGGCAGAGTAAATGCGCCTCAGGAGGTGGGGGTATCAAGCCCTAAGCTTGGACTATCATGGAGGAATGAGTCATTTGCACTTTTGTTGGGTGAGTTTTGTTTAGATCTTTGGTCTATATCATGGTGTGTGGCCTGGTTTTGCATCTATGTGTTGGATGTATTCCCTTAATTCTAGTTTTGCAGCACTTGTTTATTTTTTGTTTCGGTTTGGAGGTTCGGCATGCTTCTCATCTTCCGTTTTCCTTTGTTTGCAGGTTGCAGGGCCTTCACTGCGTGGTCCATGGGTCTTCCAGGTGGCCAACGCATTACCATTCACAAGTAATCCCTATTACAAACAAGCTTAAAACTTGTTCCTCTATGTATGGGCATTTTGACAAAGCTTTAAGCTCGTCATTTGAATGAATGCACTTTTTGGTTTAAGGGTTGCTATGGGATATGGGTCTATTTATAAATGATGTAAAGCATCTAGAGATGCATATACAGTTTGGGGTTTTTGTTGGTTTTGGTGCCTTTGGGCCGAGACTATTGTGACTGTAGTGATTATTACAGACTCTGCGTTTTGATAAAATGTTTGGTTTTGGTAAATGGTGACAACACCATTTCTTGCAATGGTGCATTGGCTTTGAAATGTGATTGTGTAATTATATATGTAATAAATAGTGGTTAATTTGTAATGTATTCACTACTGTGTATATATCGTGGTTACAATTCTTAGCTTGGCAATGTTTTTGACTCTATGTAAACTTATGTTTGTAATTTAAGCTCTTTGTTTGGGTATTTTAGCGGAGTTATTTTGCTTTAGAGCCATGCCATTGCTGGCAATGGCACTCTTTCCATTTAGCGTAGCGACTGTGTAATATATTAGTGGAATGTTGATTGATGGTTATTCATAGTGTTTATTTTCTTACCTGTGTATTAACTTGGAAATGGTCGTGACGGTGGGGTTTAACCTTATCAAATGAATGGCGTTGCTATGCTTAGCGTAGACATGGGTTTAATTTATGGTTAATGTTAATGGATCATTCTTTCATATAATGGCCATGAGCTATGTAATGAATACAACGTATAACTTGGGGTTTTTATTTCTGGGTGGAGAAATGTTGAAATGTTTAACAACGCATATATTTTTTTGGAATTTATTGTATGGAAACATTGAGAGGGAAACGATTTCGATCTGTGGTTTGTTGGTATTTAGTGTATGGATTTGTTGACATGGAAACATAATCAATCTATGGTTAATTCTTCTTGTATTTATATGTTATTAGTGTAGACTGTGTGAAATAATTATAAGCAATTACAACATTGATAAAATAATGTTAAATGAACCTTACGGGGTTCGATGCTGGTTGTGGTTGGAAAGTAACCTTGGTTTTTAAACCGTGATCTTGTAGGATTCGATCCTAGGATATGTGTGTGGATAAATTTGGTTTGGCATGAATGTCAATAGGATTAGATTCTATAACCTTTTGATTTATATGTTAATGTATTTTGTATTTAAATTATGGTTGATTCTTTATGATGTTGGTAAAAGTAATAATATGGTTTTGATTTATAATATGTTATTTTAAAGGTTTATCCATTTATATTTATGTCATAATATTCTACATATAGAGGTGATATAGAGTAGGCTAATACTATTGATAATAGTTGGTTTATTTATAATTAATAAAATCATGTTGGCAATATGAAATCTGCCAACAGAGATAAGATATAGGCTCTTTTCTTAATTAGTTCTAGGGTTTGGAACTGGAATTTATAGACAAGAAATAAATTGCAGAAATGAACTGGAAAACAAAACCATCCTATCGATAACACTAATGTTGTTGATTTCATCATGAATGAAATATATTAGAACAACTTGGTAAAAAGACAAAAAAATAACCCAACCTTTCATAAAGAAATATATCTGCTAATAAACAATGAGTTTAACTTGCAATTGAAAGAAAATAGAAATGTAGAAAAGATAACCCAGCTTATAGTAGACAGTTACTCAATAATCATTCAAAATTCGATCTACTCCAATTAGTAAAACTTGTGTAGTTTACGAGGGAAAAATCAAGAACGTCATACCTACAAGATGGAGGTGTTTCAATGGCTGAAAGCCTACACACTCAAATACCCAACATTAACAAATTCATAGACAAATATGACCTATGTTTAGATAACCGAATCACTTCAGAACTACCACGTTCCACCCAACCATGACCCAGAACCGTTCTTGGTTTAGATATAGATCCCCCCATGCTGGTTCCAACATGCAAGTAGCTTAGAGCTCTTAAGGTAAGGCTTCCCTAGCTGGTATATCAGGTTCTGAATCAACTCTCCTTTTTCCTCTTAGGAAAAAATGTTCTCTAAGAACTCTCTTGAGAATTATGAGGTAAAATTGTGGAATAACAAAAAGATCCCAAGCCTTTCTTTGGCTTAGGTTTTCATGGGAAGAATTTTCAGACAAAGGGACAGTTCAATCAAGAATCATTTGATTTCTTGATTTAACCATTTTTATTTAATTTAGGTATTTTTAATATTTAACTTAGAAACTTTTAACTAGTTCCTATTTGGACTCTTGTAGGTATTTTAATGTTTAATTATCATTAGTAATAATAATAATATATGGATCCTTTCTTTATTTCTTATAGATATTAGTATTATTATTATGCTTACTCTTTATAAATATCATGTATATATCATTTGTTAACATTTTGTCCTTAGGTATCATATAGCATGATCCCTAAACATATGGAACTTTTTTTAATAGGGCCTTCAGGTAGGGGTTAGGTCAACTAGGATAGGAAACTCTAAACCTCCTTGCATGTTGGATTCACTCGTATAACATGGTAGTTCTTCAGTACTTGATGAGATACAGAAATTCAAAATTTCATTTAATCACTTAAAAAAAATAATCTAGGTGATATCAATATTTTATCCGAGCCATTTTCACTCGACATATTAATTCTTTCTAGTAACTCTTATCACTTATCCAAAGCCCATACTCAATTCTAAAAACGAGTTACAATTTAGTGCAATTTCAAAGCTCCTCGCTCAACACTAATGCTAGGATGTACTTGTACGATACACCTAGGGATACAATGTCCAAGGATCTAATGTCCCATAGCTTAAGCTCAACATCAACTTGGAAGAATCCAAGGATTATTCCCAACACTTCCAATTTATGTTTTCATGTGCTCCAGAGCTTCATGCTCAACACAAATGTCACAAAACTCATGTGTTCCAGATCTTCTAGCTAAACACAAATATAAGTACTCATGTGCTCTAGAGTGTTGTAAAGGAAAGTATCCTATGGCTAGGGTTTAAGATGCCATCAACATACTGGGCTTGAAAGAGAGATGCGCAATGTTCAGCAAGCATATATAAGCAAGTTTCAGAGATTGGAAAGGTCCACACCTGACTAACTGAAGGCTGGTCCAAGCTTTCTCTTCAATCCTCTTCTTGCTCCTCTCGCTCCAAGAGACCTGCAAAACGAATTATACCTTCCTCAAACCATTATGACCACATATAAACAAATGATAATCAAAGAAACATGAGATAATGATCTAATTAACATCATAATATGATCAGAAACAGATATTCAATCACACATTGAACAATGATTTGGGGAGAAGAAGGACATCACATCTTTATTAATCTTGAAAACACGTACAAGTATACCTTCTCTTAAAGTTTGGCACCTCACGAAACCTTGATCCAGTTCTGCTACTTCTCTTCTCCAAGGAACTCAACCTCCAAGCTCTACAACACAAGGAGAATGCTTCTAGGGAAAAGGTGTGGGCAAAGAGAGTCTCGATTCCTCCAGCATAACAATGCACAAATTCCAAGTCCCTCTCATGGACCTCCCTACCTCTATTTATATGGTTAAAGAAGAGTTAGGGGCGAAGACAAAGTGGTTACAACTGAAGAAGTCAATTGCATAACTACACAAACTAACCAAAATTCAAAAGGCATATTTTTTATATTTTAAAAGGCATTTGCGGGTACGTAATAGAGAAACTCGCGTATCATTCGCGAGTATGCCTTAAGGAAAGTCACGAATGGACAAAAAACACATTTTTAGGGTATTTCTGAGCATTTTCAGACTTTGATGTCTTCTGGAAAGTTTTAGCTAACCAAAATACCTTTCCAACGGTGTAGACATGAGGTCAAACGGAGTTACATAAATAAAGATATGGGTCCTCCAAGATAGGTTTTTTTTCTATGACTTTCAATGACTTTCATGAAGTGTCGTCATGGAAATGTCGACATGCGATGAAATCATGGGAAAGTGGTCACAGGAAGAGATGTGTCATTTTGAGCTATAACACAGAGCTTCTTTCTCAACACAAAACATAAATTACCCATGTGCTCCAGACCTCTTCGCTCAACACAAAACATCTCATCAATCATGTGCTTCAGGGTCCACGCCCAACACAAGAAATCATATATATATAATATATGCAATTGGATTACGCCTAATATATCAAACAATTCATCATGTTCATATCCGTGGGGTTTAGACCCAATATGTCAAGTAAAAAATCAAAGTAACATCATAATCAATGGGGCTTATGCCCATAAGTGTTAGGTCAAAATTTGAGATATTACATCCCTCCCCGCTTAGAACAACATCACCCCTGGTGTTCTAGGGATTCAGAATAAAATCATGAAACAAGCAAGGGTGAGCCTTTCTCATGGTGGCTTCATTCTCCCAAGTAGCCTCATCAGCCTCAAAGTGCCTCCATTGCACTTTCAACTGGACTATGGTGCGCTTCCTGAGCTGCACCTCTCTCTTGTCCGAGTATCAAGAGTGCTTTGGAATTCAAAGTGCTTGCCATGAGCGCATGACCTTTTTCATGTTGTGGTTCCCGATCTTCCTAATTTCTCCTCTGAAAGATTTCCGGAAGATTGATGTGATTTCTCTCAAGGAGAGAGGTAGCTTCATCAAGCTTCTTCATGTAGGCATGTTTAGGGTGGAAGCCCTTCTCGCAGTATGAACACTTGACTTTTTCCTTGCCATGGAGCCCTTTTCCTTTGTTCTTCCTTGAGCCGAAAGACTCATCATGCTGCTGATTTTCAAATCTAGGCTTAGGAGCATCAAATTTAGTTTTTGTCTTCTTCTTCTGCTTTCCTTTACCCTTTAGATCTTTGGGCCCCGAGACATGGAGGGATTGATCATGGGAAAATCCGATGATCCCCATCTAGACAAGCTTGTCATGTTCACTTGTTCGGGACTCAATGAAGGCATTGAGTGTAGGCATCTTCCATCCAAGAGTTGTGAGCTTCCCCACATGAAATGTAGAAACAAAATCTGAATAATCAACCCCAAGTTTGGAGAGTATGGCGACGATGAGCTGATCATCCCCTCCACTTTGCATTGCTTCAAGAGTAAAACAGTGTGCTTGAACCTTGTGAAAAATTCATTCAGAGTCTCAAAATTGGAGGGCTGGAGAGACATTAATTCATTTTCGAGCTGGTAAACTCTTAAGTCATCTTGATTTCCATATAGAGTTTCCAATTTGTCCCATATTTATTTTGGAGTCTTCAATTCCGCAAGATGGAAAAGAAGATCCCGGGAAATAGAGAGGCACAAGAAAGCGACTGCTTCATCCTTCTTCTTCAAGAATCTTGATTTTTCTATGGCAGAACCAGGCTCATCTTCAGTGTCCATAGTGACTCTATAGAGTCCTCTAGAGTGCAGCTAAATCTCCATGTCACCTTTCCATGAGTGGAAATTGGATGGAGTCAAAAGATCTATTGAGGAGGCCATCTAGATCTATTGGAGCGAATGCTTCACCTGTAGAAAACCTAAAAATCACAACAGAAAGGGCAATGTAAGGTCAGACAACCTGCACATTTTAGGCTTTCATCACACCCAGCATAGTCAATCAAGCAACCTTGATCAACAAGTTCTTTACTTGGGGTATTAACTGGTAAGCCTTGGCTTCTGGTGCAGTGTTGGATTTATGAGCTATTGCTCAATTTTCATGCATAAATCTATCAAAAAACATTTTTTTGAGAGATAGAGCTTCATCCTGCCATGAGATCTGATACCATATTAATCTTGTACATTGATCTAGGGACTAAACATTAGTCTCATCAAAGATTAATCAACAATTAACTCATGAAATGGTGTAATCAGACTACGAAATGAATAGTCACTCTATATATTCACACAAAGAATGAGAAAATTATATTACAATGTCATGCTACAAGCATGAATGAGAAGCAAATCGAATTCCTAAGGAGGTCATTCGAATTGAATGAGTGAGTCTAGCTTAACTAAATGTAAGCCTTAGTCAACACTAAAGTTAACCACTAATCAAAACCCTAATTAACTCCACTGAACCCTAACTAAAGTCGGAGTACAATAAGTGACTAAGTCTCAACTGAAAGAGATCAGGCACATGTCATAGCAAGCCAACCATCAAGTTATAGTGCTTCAATGACTCCAATGAACCTCGATGAGGTTAACTGAAGTGGAACTGAACATCAGAAGTGGTTGGAGGTGCCTTTGTTGACTCCAATTCATTAAATAATCATTACATAATCAATTTAATGAAAGGAGGCACCTTCACTGCCCTGTGATATTAGGTGCATTAATATCACTCAGATCACCCCCAGAGTGCTCCAGTTAGCCTCCCTGAATGTAGGAGAAGGCTAAGTTATCCTCCTTGACTGCAGGTAGGCGTGGATGTGATATAGCTAATGACATTTAATGCTCCACTGATGTTAATTAAGCCAATAGTACTTAGGATAGTGGTGTAACTAGGCCAAATTGACCAAAATGAGTGTGTAAGGTGGTAAATGTCTCCAACACAAGTAAACATCGTCACCTATTTAATAGTATTTATCTTTTCTTTTCTTATTCGTGTATCTTTTCTGGCATTCTTGTGATTCTTTAAGGTTGGCATGGACCTTGGAAACCAATTTTTTCAATTCCTTTAGTAATTCAGGCCCTAACATGAGCTGATCCATTAGGCTATCCCAAGTAACCGGTGTTCTACACTTTCGTCCATAGAGTACCTCAAAGGTACTCATCTTTGTAGAAGTAAGGTATCCGTTGTTATATGCAAAATTTGTAAGATGTAGATAATCTTCCCACTTGGTGGGGTTGTTGATGACATACATCCTAAGCATGTCCTCTATAATCAGGTTTACCCATTCGGTTTGCATGTCTATCTGCGAGTTGTAAGCAGTAATAAAGTTCAATTGTGTCTCTAATCCGGAGAATAAGGATCTCCAAAAGTTCCTAGTGAACTTAGTATCTTGATCCGACATGATTTCCTTAGGTATCCCATGCAATCTAAATATCTCCATCAAGAAGATATCGGAAATGCGTACTACCTTGTAGGTCAAATTCACTAGAGTGAAGTGTGTTGATTTTGACAATTTTTCAACTACTACAAATATAGAATCATTTTGATTCTTACTCTTAGGTAGACCTATGATAAAATCCATACTAATGACCTCCCACTTCCATTCTGGAATGGGTAATTGCTGCAGCAACCTCGAAGGATGTTGGTGCTCATCTTTGACCAGCTGACATTCTTGAAATTTTGCGATAAACAATGCTATGTCGACCTTTAACTTAGGCCAGAAAAAGTGTTTCTTAATTGTGGTTATTATCTTTTGATATCCCAGATGCCCCGAGTAGGGTGTCCGATGAAATTCCGTGAGGATGTTGGACTGAATGTCCCCTCCTTCTGGAATGTACAATATGTCCTTGGATATAAGCAGTCTCATTTCGTCTACCTTGTACTCTTTTTGTTGCTGAAACAACATGTCCTCTTGGACCTTCTTGAGGATGTCAACATAGAAAGGGTATACTCTATTGGTCGTTCTAATCCTCTCATGTAAATCCAAATCGGTTTGACTTAAAGTCACCTCATATATCATATGAGTTTGATGGCTCAAAGCATCAACAATTTTGTTCTCTTGGCCCTTTATATGCTTTATCTCGAAATGGTACTCGCTAAGGAAAGCCAACCATCTGGCTATCCTAGAATTCAGATCCGGTTGCTCAAATAAATACTTTAGACTCATATTTTCTTTTTTCAGAAGGAATTTCTTTCCCATGAGGTAGTGCCTACACATATTCAAGGGGTGTATGATGGCTTCTAACTCAAGATCATGGGTGGGGTATTTATGCTCGTGTTCTTTTAACTTTCGTGATTCATAACAGGTTGTGTAATCATTCTACAAGTGGACTCCTCTGAGCCTTTCCTTGCTTGCATTCGTGCAAACAACAAAATTCCCATCGGGATTTGCAATTCATAGTATCCTTGCAGTCATCAAAATTTGTTTAAGCTTTTGAAAATTTTAGTCACACTTGGTCGCCCATAAGAACTTGTTTGTGTTCTTTTAAAAAGCGGTCATGAGACAAGCTATCCTCAAGAAGTTCTCAATGAACTTCCAGTAATAACCGACTAATCTGAAAAAGGATCTAATGTCGGTGATACTGGTAGGGGTAGTCCAATCTTCTATGGCTTTAATATTTTATGGGTCCACAGCTATCCCCTTCTCGGAGATGATGTGACCCAAGTACTATATTTATGGTTCGTAAAAATCACATTTACTAAACTTGGCATAGAGCTGGTGTTCCCATAACACTTGTATCACTATGCGAAGGTGTTCCTGGTGTTCCTATTTACTCTTAGAGTAAAATAGGATGTCATATATAAAGACCAAAACAAATTTATCCAGGTATTTACTGAATATATTGTTAATCATACACATAAAGTTTGTGAGTGCATTGATCAACCTGAACAACATCACTACAAACTCGTAGTGTTCGTACCTTGTACAAAAAGAGTTTTTGTGAATATCCTCATCGTGAATCCGTACATGATGGTATCTGGATCGTATGTCGATCTTTGAAAATATCTTGGCTCCTCCTACTTTATCGAACAAGTCATTAATCCTAGGGAGTGGGTATCGGTTCTTGATATTCATTTTGTTAAACTGACAATATTCGATGCACATCCACTTCATACCATCCTTCTTCTTTACAAAAATTATCGATGCTCCCAAAGGGGACACACTTGGTCAGATATATCCCTTTTCAATCAACTCCTGCAACTGCAGTTTGAGTCCCACCAATTCTAGTGCGCTCATGTGGTAAGGGGATTTTGAAGCCAGAACTGATCCTGGTGTTAGTTCTATGGAAAATTCTAAGTCTCATTTCAGTGGTAATCCTAGAATTTCCTCAGGAAATATGTCCTTGAATTCTGTGAGAAGTGGAAAGCCATCGATATTTTGTTCTCGTTCAACTTCTATGTCCTAGGCATAATTCCTTAAATCTTTACTTGATTCCCTTGGCTATTTGTACACAAGATTGACTTGTGTAAGCAATCGAGCATGACATGGTTTTGTTCCCGCTAGTCCATGCCGATAAGTATACCATAAAATTCCTAAGGGTAGGATGTTCAGGTTTAGTCTAGTAGGAAAACCATTCAGGTTTACCTCATAGTATTTAATTATTTTAGACACTTTTCATTTTGTAAATGTGGCTAATTGCACCAGCCAAGGTTTATCATGTTTAACTTTGCCTAGTTTACACACATCAACAATTTTAGGCGATACACAGCTTTGGAAAACACTGAGGTCAATTAGTATTGAAATAGAAGTGTTTAATATCTTACCTTCTATCTCAACCATGGTAGCCTAATGGTCTACTTGTTGGTAATCCAAAGCTGCATAAATCCACGGTGTTCCAGCAATGTCCTCTACCGTTGGTTCTTCTTGTAAGTTGTGCAAGACTCCATTGGTATTGTTCTTATAGTCTCAGGAATAATGGGGCCCTTGGAATTTCCATCATTTGATTTGCAGTGGGGAAACATAGGCTCCCTCATTTCCTGCTGGATTGTTATCATTTGGAGGTGGTACATATGGATTTGTATATGTTTTGTTGAAGTTCTTGTTGGATGGAAAAATGTTGTTCTGTTTTCGGTAATGTGATGGGTTGAAACCTAGTTTTAGATTGTCCAAGAAGGTCCTAGATGTGTCTCTACTTTTGTTGATGTTATCTTGCCTCAGGTGTCCATGCTCATAGTAAATCCTAACTTTGTGTAATGTGGTGTCTAATGTTTTAGGCATGTCAAATTCAATCCTTTCCTGAAAGTTGGGAGGAAGACATCCTAAAAACTATTGTATTTTTATTTTCTTGCCCTTGATATATGGCACATAATGCAACAGATCCAAAAATATGTTAATAAATGCATCCATAGTCATGGAACCCATACTTAACTTGTGAAATTATTTCACCTTTCTGTCGAAGAATCTTTCCAACATGTATTTTTCCTGAAAAATCTTGTGGAAATTACTCCATCGTATTTCTCATACCTCATCTTTCTTGGTATGATTCAAGTCTCTCCACCATCTAGCTACTTTTCCATTTAAATTATAGATGGCTAGACAAGATTTCATTTCTCTAGAGTAAATATTTTCTTTATGAAATTGAAAATATTTTCTCATACCTAGAATCCCTTCTTCATCTTTCTCCCATGTGTTCATCTCTCCTTCATAGGTTGGGGATTTTATTTTTCTAAACTCCCCCTAGAGATTGTCATCATTTCTCCATTTCTTCATGCATGGAGAAAGATAATCATCACTAGAAGGACTGTGATAATCTCCTTCTAGAGGTTCATGGGTATGTTCTTGTTTTCCTTATTTTCTCGGGCTACTCGCCCATTTATGATAAAATTATTTTTTGAACCTGTTTGTGAAATGAGTGGGCTTTCCCTGTGAGATTCCTCCCATCATGTTCCACAACAATGCTTCATTAATTGCTTGATGTTCCTTTCTTTCATTCAGATTATCATCTCTGAAACTCCGTAAGTCTACTTGGAGACTTTGTATGGTTTTCAAAATATCAGAATTTAGTTCCACCACCAGTTCTACTTATTGGTTGGGGGTATTCAATTTTCCTTTTCGGTTGTTTTCCTCGTCAAGGTTCATGATCTAAAGTGTTATCTTAAATCTTGAAATTGTAAATTTTTAATAATAGGAAAAAAAAATTATGTTAGTTAACAAAATTTTAAAACATACTTTATTTTCTTGCAATGAATGTATTGTACACCCATTTTGTCTCTTAGTGTTGATACTGGGCTCTGATACCACTTTTACTGTCCCCAAAATTTGAAAAAATAAATAAATTATTAGGATAGTTAATTACTACCTGAACTGGACATTAACGTATCTTATGGGGAATGCGTCGAAATTTGTTCACTTAACTGAATTGTCGTAAGTTGTTCTTACCCTCTTCTAGATGTTGTCCCCAATTTTGTTATTAATGTAATTCTATGTTGTGATTATGTTACTTGAATATGAGTTAAATGGTCATGTTGTTCATTGATTACTTCTTAGCATGTATTTTCATGTATGTGTGTACAATTTATTGCTTACTTACTAGTTATAAGTATTGGTTATTGGTTTATAGAAAATATTGACTTAACTTGTATTGTCAGGGGGTGGAGTGGCGGGACTTCTATCCCCTGTAGAATCACCTAGAGAGGTAACTGGTTTTACTTGTCACTAGATGGTTTACATAGTTCATATTGAACTAATGCATCTTTTTCTTTGTTTTTTGCAGGTGCACTAGGCGACAGAAACTGACTATAATAGTAAAACAAAGACATACTGCCTATGGTCAACTATCTCAAAGCTTTCGATGACAAACAAACCACATTCCTAACTTAGCAATACTTATTGCCATTGTTTGCATGATGGTCTTACTCCTGGATGGGTTATTTATACCTATGTCTATACTCGATACCATTATCACTTATGGTTCTAAGACTTCATAACTTGGTATTTAGAATATATATGTTCGTAGTATTTTTATGTCCAAAGGTCTAAAGGCTTAAGTTCAAGGCTTATTCTTAATGTAATTAGAGTTTGAAGTTTTTTTTATGATGAAAACTGACTATAATAGTAAAACAAAGACATAATGCCGATGCTCAACTATCTCACAGATTTGGATGAAAAACAAACCACAGTCCTAACTTAGCAATACTTATTGCCATTGTTTGCATGATGGTCTTACTCCTGGATGGGTTATTTATACCTATGTCTATACTTGTTACCATTATCACTTATGGTTCTAATACTTCATAATATGGTATTTAAAATATATATGTTCAGAGTATTTTTATGTTCAAAGGTCTAAAGGCTTAAGTTCAAGGCTTAGTCTTAATGTAATTAGAGTTTGAATTTTTTTTTATTTGTTGTCCTCTATTTGCAGGTTGCAAGGCCTCCACTGCATGGATCGTGGGTCTTTTAGGTGGCCATGTTAGAATAATCAACCCATAGTATTTACCCACTTAGACATTAATTCATTTATTTTTGTCTTATTTGCCTAGTCCATGAGTCCCACCATGTGCAAGTTGCTAATTGCCTATCCATAGAGGTCAAACTTGCCATCTTTGACTCATGTAGCGCTTGGGAAAGCCTTAGGAATCAAATCTGCTTTATTCCTGGCCTCCTAGGTGCCTATCTGATTTTTCTGCTTTACTGTCTGCTTTTTCAGTGTTTTAAGGCACATAGGAAAGCAAGACTAGGTGAGGTGAATCAACTTTGTTGCCTCTTCCTCCTCCACTCTTTCCTCCATGAAAAAGCATGTATGAGCTTCCATTCCACCACTCATTAGCTTTCCCATGCGCCCTTTCCAATTCGTGAGCCTCATGACAGATTTGGGATCAGCTTTTTACACCTATGGGGGATTTGCCTATTTTGGGTAAGCCTGCTTTATGCTAGATTTGGATGCCTCCTTATGCATTCGACCTATTGATGTATTATATATATTCAGCAACCTATGTTATTACATGGTTGGCTATTGTACACTGAGTTAATATAATTTTGTGTTACAGCTCCATATTCAGTCTCCATTGTTGACAATTTTGCATGATCAATTGTAATTTGTTGTGAGTGAAATTAATATATTGCTGGTAAGAATTTATACATGGTATCAGAGAACTTGTAGGTTTTTACTCTCCTTCAAAAATTGTTTTGTAGGTTTGACATCAAGACTGGGAGCCTTCTACTGACAGCCGGGACAGATTTTCTGAAGCTATGGATTCACAGAAAACTATCTTGACTCCCTTCAACTATTTTGAATGGAAAGCAGAGATGGAGATCTTGTTGAGAGCGAAAGGCCTCTACAGGGTGACTATGGCTACAGAAGCAGAGCCCAATGCTGCTGCAGAGAAGATCAAATGGCACAATCGGAGAGATGAGGCCTATGGCCTCCTATGTCTCAGTATTTCCCGAGACCTCCTTTTCCATCTCGATGGATTAACTTCACCGGATCAAGTATGGGAGAATATTTCTGATCTTTTTGGAAAGACAGATGAGATGAGGGGACATAAGATAAAAAAACGAGCTGATTTCTCTGAGTCCCAGCAGCTATATTTCTCCAAGTTCAAAGAACTAGTTTTGCAGCTGAAGCAGTGTGGTATCGAAAAGAAATATGATCAGCTCGTATTGGCCATCCTCTTGAAGCTAGGACCTGACTACTCAGTCTTTGTTTCAACCTTCTATGCCACAAAACTCACAGCTCGAACCTGGAAGATGCCTAGCCTTGCAGATTTCATGGAATCTCTCACACAAGAACAAGACAAGCTGGTGATGATGGGCACCATCAAACCTTCCAAAGACCAAGCTCTGGTTGCTGGAGATTCGAGGGTGGATTCAAAAAGAAAAAAGAAAGCTAAAAATCCACCTGAACAAAGGAGAGACAAGAAGCAGTCTCCAGAGGATCAACAAGGTCCCAAGAAAAATACCCAGAAGAAGAAAAACAAAGGTGATATGAACAAGTGCTCATACTGTTCCAAGGGAAATCACACTGAAAGCTCTTGTATGAAAAATCAGATATACATGCTAACTCAACTATTGGAGAAGAATGGCATCTCCCTTCCAGAAGGCTTAAAGAAGAGAGAAGGAGGATCAAGTTCGGATGACAGAGAGAGAGTTCATGCTCTAGTTGCTGGCACATCAAGCTCACGCAGTTTTATCATAGATTCTGGAGCTTCAAGACACATGGTTTCGACTAAGGAGGCCTTCTCCTCACTGGACAATTCGAAAGGACCATCTATTGTACTGGGAGATGACTCTCTCACTGAAAGTAAAGGCAAAGGAAGGATAGAACTTGATCATGGTAACTTCAACAATGTGTTGTATGTCCCTGGTATTGCCTCCAACCTTCTATCAGTGTACCAAATGACCCACACTGGGTCTCCTAAGAAAGTCATATTCTCACCAGATGAAGTTGAGATCACAGAAATCTCAAGT
>LPNX010795563.1:647745-688038 GCA_001517045.1 Pseudotsuga menziesii
AAGGTCCTCAGATCTGACAACGGTGGTGAGTATGTCAAGTCTGAGTTTATTAACTATTATGCAGATGCAAGAATTCAGATGCACCATTCTATCCCCTACACACCATAGCAAAATG
The DNA here is from genome assembly GCA_001517045.1 of Pseudotsuga menziesii. NCBI lineage: Eukaryota > Viridiplantae > Streptophyta > Pinopsida > Pinales > Pinaceae > Pseudotsuga > Pseudotsuga menziesii. The sequence continues at coordinate 647,861 of LPNX010795563.1, forward strand.
GTGTTGCAGAGAGGAAGAACAGATCACTGAAGGAGATGGCAACATGCATGATGGAGGCCAAAACTTTGCCACCAAAGTACTGGGCCAAAGCTATCAACTGTGCAGCCTATATTTAGAATACGGTGCCTCACAAACAGTTGGATGTCATGACTCCCTTCGAAGCATGGAGAGGGCACAAGCTAGATGTGACCCATTTCAGGATTTTTGGCTCAAAGGCATGGGCTAGAATCCCGACAGAGAAGAGGAAGGCTTTGCAGCCCCAAAGCCAAGGGTGTATTTTTGTGGGATACTCTGAAGATTCAAAAGGGTACAAGTTGATAAACTTGAGCACAAACAAAGCCTTCATTGAAAGGTGAGTTCAGTTTGAATAACAACCCCTTGCAGAAGTGGAAATTGGTGAAGCCTCTTCACCACCTGAACCTCAAGAAGTAAGTAAAGAGTTTGTTGAACATGCTGATTCTGATTTTTCTGATGGAGATGAGTTTATTGCAGACCCAAACAGCCTCACAAGGCCTAAATGGGCATCCAAGACACTACATGCAGCAAGTGAGCTAGCTGGGGATCCCAATGACCCAAGGAGGACTAGATCTCAATTTGAGAGTGGTCTGTGCATGAAGGATCCTGAGTTTGCTAAAAAATGCTATTTGATGGTGGAGTATGATCCTCAAACATATGAAGAAGAAGCAAGAGATCCAAGGTGGAAAGCTTCCATGAATGAGGAGTTCAACTCGCTACAGAAGAGCAACACATGGGAGCTAGTGGATCTTCCTCCAGGGAGAAAACTAGTATAGTGTAAGTGGGTCTATAAGACCAAATTTGCTGCTGATGGTTCACCACTGAAGTACAAGGATATATTGGTAGCTAAAGGCTACTCACAGGTTCATGGTATCGATTACAATGAGACTTTTTCCCCAGTGGCAAAGATGGATTCAATCAGGCTAGCTTTAGCCATTGCAGCATCAAGGAAATGGGAGGTACATCATATGGATGTAAAATGTGCCTTTATAAATGGTGATCTCACTGAGGAGATATATATGCAGCAGCCCCAAGGTTTTTCTACTGACCATTCTCTTGTGTGCAGGTTGAGAAAGTCATTGTATGGGCTAAACCAAGCCCCCAGGGCTTGGTATGCCAAGATAGATAGCTTCTTGCTATCTCTGAATTTTGTTCGGTGCAAATCAGATTCAAATGTCTATCTAAAGGTAATTAATGGTTCATTAATGATCATTGTGTTATATGTTGATGACCTCCTCATTACAGGAAGCTCACAGGCTGAGATTGCTTCCCTAAAAGGAGCTATGAACCGAGCCTTCTCCATGACAGATTTGGGGCTCTTAAGTCAATTTCTGGGGCTTGAGATTGCTCAAACCAAAGCTGGAATCAAGGTGCACCAGTCCAAATATGCCTTGGATTTTCTGATCAAATTCAGAATGCAAGATTGCAAATCAAGCAAAACTCCTTTCCCTTCAAGAGTGAAGCTGGAGGAAGATGATTCTCCACCTATGGTAAACAACACTTTGTATAGACAGTTGATTGGATGTTTATTGTATTTGACACATACTCGACCTGATCTTTGTTATGCAGTCAGTGTTGCTTCTATATTCATGGATCAGCCCCATGAGATCCATTGGAAAGCAGCCAAGAGGATCCTTAGCTTTGTTTAGGGAACAAAGACACATGGGATTTTCTATAAAGCCAACTCTGACCTTGAGTTAATTGGTTTTATTGATAGTGCTTGGGAAAGTGATAGCACAGACAGGAATTCCACTTCAGGTTATGTGTTCATGCTTGCATAAGGGCCAATCAGCTGGTCAAGCAAGAAACAGAGTGCCATTGCACTCTCATCTACAGAAGCTGAGTACAGAGGAGTTGTTAATGCAGCAACTCAGTGTTTATGGTTGCAGCATTTACTTGGACAGTGTGGTTTTGAACCTGAGTACTCAACTACCATCTACTGTGATAACCAGAGTACCATTCGAATCTGCAAAGATCCAGTTCAAAAGCAGAGAACCAGACACATTGAGATTCACATGCACTACATTAGAGAGCTTGTGCATGATGGCACCATTCACCTACTCTTCTGTTCATCTTCAGAACAAGTAGTTGATGTCTTCACCAAATAATTTTGTGAGAAGACCTTCAGCAATCTCAAATCACCGCTAGGAATTGCTGATCATGCTGTCAAAGCATGAGTTGAGACAAGATTCTACAATTTTGTTTTAGAGTCCATGTTTAAGGGAGGATTTTCCGAAGTTGGTTTTGCCTCTTTCCTTGGTTCATATGGATTTGCAGTATGTAAAAGGGTGACTAAGCCTTGTTGCTAGGCCCTATATTTTTTATTTATTACTCATAAAGTCAGGCTTAAGGGGGGGTGTTAGAATAATCAACCCATAGTATTTACCCACTTAGACATTAATTCATTTATTTTTGTCTGATTTGCCTAGTCCATGAGTCCCACCATGTGCAAGTTGCTAATTGCCTATCCATATAGGTCAAAATTTCCATCTTTGACTCATGTAGTGCTTGGGAAATCCTTAGGAATCAAATATGCTTTATTCCTGGCCTCCTAGGTGCCTATCTGCTTTTTCTGCTTTACTGTCTGCTTTTTCAGTGTTTTAAGGCACATAGGAAAGCAAGACTAGGTGAGTTGAATCAGCTTTGTTGCCTCTTCCTCCTCCACTCTTTCCTCCATGAAAAAGCATGTATGAGCTGCCATTCCACCACTCATTAGCTTTCCCATGCACCCTTGCCAATTCGTGAGCCTCATGACAGATTTGGGATCAGCTTTTTACACCTATGGGGGATTTGCCTATTTTGGGTAAGCCTGCTTTATGCTAGATTTAGATGCCTCCTTATGCATTTGACCTATTGATTTATTCTATATATTCAGCAACCTATGTTATTACAAGGTTGGCTATTGTACACCAAGTTAATATAATTTTGTGTTACAGCTCCATATTCAGTCTCCATTGTTGACAATTTTGCATGATCAATTGTAATTTGTTGTGAGTGAAATTAATCTATTGCTGGTCAGAATTTCTACAGGCCAACGTATTATCCTTCATGGAAATCCTTGTTACAAACAATATTAAAACTTGTTCCTTTGCGTATGCACGTTTTAACAAAACTTTAAGCTCATCATTTGAATGAATGCATGGTTTTGTTTAAGGTTTGCGACTAGATATGGGCCTGTTTGTAAATGATGTAAGGCATCCATAGATTCATATATAGTTTGGGGTTTTTGTTGGGTTTGGCGCCTTTGGGTCGAGACTATTACAACTCAACTTTATATCTGATTATTGGGTTGGTAGCGGTAACATTGTGACCGTAGTGATTATTACAGACTCTGTGTTTTGTTAAAATGCTTTGTTTTGATAAATGGTGACAACACCATTTATTGCAATGGTGCATTGGCTTAGAAGTGCAACTGTGTAATTCTATATGTAGTTTATAGTGTTTAATTTGTAATGCATTCTCTACTGTGTATATATCCTGGTTACGATTCTTAGCTTGGAAATGTTTTTGACTCTGTGTAAATTTATGTTTGTAATGTAATTTCTTTATTTGGGTATTTTAACAGAGTTGTTTGTATTTAGAGTCATGCCATTGATGGCAATGGCCCTCTTTCCCTTTAGCATAGAGATTGTGTAAGATATTAGTGGAATGTTGATTGATGGTTATTCGTGGTGTTTAGTTTATTACCCGTGTATTTACTTGGAAATGGCCATGACGATGGGGTTTAACCTTATGAAATGAATGTCGTTGCTATACTTAGAGTAGACAGGGGTTTAATTTATGGCTTATGTTAATGGATCATTGTTTTGTATAATGGTCGTGAGCTATGTAATGAATACAATGTATAAATTGGGGTTTCTATTACTGGGTGGATAAATGTTGAAATTTTTTACAGCATGTATATGTTGTTGGCCTTTAGTGTATGGAAACGTTGACAGGGCAATGGTTTCGATCTGTGGTTTGTTGGTATTTAGTGTATGGATTTTTTAACAAGGAAACAAAATTGATCTATGGTTAATTATTCTTGTATTTATATGTTATTAGAGTAGACCGTGTGGAATAATTATAAGCAGTTACAACATTGATAAAATAATGCGAATCGAACCTTATGGGGTTTGATGTTGGTCGTTGTTAGAAAGTAACCCTGGTTTTTAAACTGTGAGCTCACAGGATTTGATCCTGGGCTATGTGGGTTGTGAAGGATATGTGTGTGGATAACTTTGGTTTGGCTTGAATGCCAACATGCTTCGATCCTGTAACCTTTTGATTTATATGTTAATGTATTTTGTATTTAAATTATGGTTGATTCTTTATGATGTTGGTCAAAGTAATAATATGGTTCTGAATTATAATATTTTATTTTAAAGGTTTAGCCATTTATATTTATGTTATAATATTATGCATATAGATTAGGATAATACTATAGATAATAGTTTGTTTATTTATATTTAATATTATCCTGCTGGCAATATGAAATCTGCTAACAAAGATAAGATATAGGCTATGTTTTTAATTAGTTCTAGGGTTTGTAACTAGAATTTATAGACAAGAAATAAATTATAGAAATGAACTAGAAAACAAAACCCTCCTGTAGATAAAATTAATGGTGGTTATTTCATCATGAATGAAATATACTAGAACATCTGGGTAAAAAGACAAACAAATAACCTAACATTTGATAAAGAAATATATCTATTAATAAACAATGAGTTTAACCTGCCATTGAAATAAAATAGAAATGAAGAAAAGATAACCTAGCTTATAGTAGAAAATTACTCAATAATCATTCAAAATTCAATCTACTCCAATTAGTAAAACTTGTGTAGTTTACAAGGGAAAAATCAAGAACCTCATACCTAAAGATGGAGTTGTTTCAATGGCTGAAAACCTGCACACTCAAATTTTCAGCATTAGCAAATTCATAGACAGATCTGACCTCTATTTAGATAACCGAATCACTTGGGAAGTACCACTTTCCACTGAACCATGTCTTGGAACTATTCTTGGTTTAAATCTGGATCCCCCCGATCCGGTTCCAACATTCAAGTAGCTTAGAGCTCCTAAGGTAAGGCTTCCCTATATGGGATATCTGGTTCTGAATCAATTCTCGTTTTTCCTCTTAGGAAAAAATGTTCTCCAAGAACTCTCTTGACAATAATCAGGTAGAATTATGGAATAAAAAAAAGATCCCTAAGCCTCTCTTTGGCTTGGGTTTTTATAGGTAGACTTTCCAGTCAAAGGGGCAGTAAAATCAAGAATCATTTGATTTCTTGATTTAACCTTTTTTATTTAATTTAGGTATTTTTAATATTTAACTTAGGAACTTTTAACTAGTTCCTATTTGGACTCTTGTAGTTATTTTAATATTTCATTATCATTAGTAATAATAATAATATATGGATCCTTTCTTTATTTCTTATAGCTATTAGTATTACTACTATGCTTACTCTTTATACATATCATGTATAAATTATATATATATATATCATTTGTTAACATTTTTTCCTTAGGTATCATATAACATGATCCCTAAACATATTGCACTTTCTTTAATAAGGCCTTTAGGTAAGGATTAGGTCAACTAGGCTACTCAACTCTAAACCTCCTTGCATGTTGGATCCACTCATATAACATGGTAGTTCTTTAGTACTTGATGAGATACAAAAATTCAAAATTTCATTTAATCACTTAAAAAAAATAAGCCAGGTGAGGTCAATGTTTTATTTGAGTCGTTTTCACTCGACAAATTAATTCCTTTTAGTAACTCCTAGCACTTATCTAGAGCCCATACTCAACGCTAAAAATAGGGAGATACAACTTACTGCAATTCCAGAGCTCCTCGCTCAACACTAATTCTAGGATGTTCTTGTAGGACACACCTAGGGATACAATGGTCAAGGATCTGATGTTACAGAGATTAAGCTCAACATCAACTTGGAAGGATTCAAGGATTATGCCCAGCACTTCCAATTGATCTTTTCATGTGCTCCAGAGCTTCATGGTCAACACAAATGTCTCAAAACTTGTGTGTTACAGAGCTTCTCACTCAACACAAATATAAATACTAATGTGCTCCAGAGCTTCTCGCTCAACACAAATATAAATACTCATGTGCACCAGAGCTTATTGCTCAACACAAAACATCAATTGCCCATGTGCTCTAGAGCTCCTCGCTCAACAGAAAATATCTCATCAATCATGTGCTTCAAATTCCATGCCCAACACATGAAATCATATATATAAAACATATGCAATTGGATTACGCCAAATATATCAAACAATTCATCATGTTCATATACAGTGGGGTCTTAGACCCAATATATCAAGTAAAACATCAAAGCAACATCATAATCAATGGGGTTGATGCCCATAAGTGTTAGGTCAAAATTCCAGATATTACACTTCAAAACTTATAGGAAATTGAGGAAAATATTCTCTTGGAAGGGGCTGAAGGAATATGTTCATAAATATGTGAATGAATGTAAGGTATGTCAACAAAACAAATAAGAACTTACATGCCCAGCTGGTTTATTGCAACCATTTCCCATTTCGAAGCAAAAATGGGACAACATCTCAATGGACTTCATCATCGAGTTGCCAAAATATTTGGGTAAGGATTGCATTTATGTGGTAGTGGATAGATTGGAAAAAAATTATCATTTATTTGTTGCTACATCATCTTTTAGTGCTGCACAAGTGGCTGATATTTTTTTCAAAGAAATATTCAGATTGCATCAGCTCCCTAAGAGCATTGTAAGTGATAGAGATAGTAGATTCATGGGTGATTTTTGGAAAGAAATTTTTAGATTGGTGGGCACTCAGTTGACTCCAAGTACAACCTATAATCCAAATACTGATGGAAAAACAAATAGGGTGAACCAATATCAACAAAAGAATATAGACAGGATCACTAAAAGAAATAGTATCACAAGATCAACATAGATTTACCATGGGAAAACCCTAAAGGGAAAGACCCAACAAGAAAAGCTTCATCAATATAGACGATCAAAATATAAAAGATAAAAATTTAGACATGTCCTTCTCCTCCTTGCATATAAGACTCTCTCTCTCTAATGGGCTACACAAGTGAGTGATTTTGTGTTCAAATGAGAAGCGCCTCTCTCCTACTTATATTCTTTTGCTCACTTGACATTTTACTCAACCAAGTCGGCCCCAATAAAATTGACTGGGCCAACTTCTCTAGGGATACGTAAAAAATCATATTATTATATTTCAGTGGGTGCTAATGACCCAACTTACAATGGAGGTTTTATGTCATGACTCTCTACTAACCTATTACAATATTAATGCTTATCTCGATAGGAACATTGGGGAACAATCAAATAAAAATGATTCTCCCAGTAGGAACATCGAGGTATAGTAAGTGAATACACTTCGAAGCTACAATAAAATAATATAGACAGGATCACTAAAAGAAACAATATCACAATATCAACACAAATTTACCATGGGAAAACCCTAAAGGGAAAAACCCAACAAGAAAATCTTCATCAATATAGATGATCAAAAGATAAAATATAAAACTTATAACTTGTCCTTCTCCTCCTTGCATATAAGACTCTCTCTCTCTAATGGGCTACACAAGTGAGTGATTGTGTGTTCAAATGAGGAGTGTCGCCTCTCCTACTTATATTCTTTCGTTCACTTGAAATTTTACTCAACCAAGTTGGCCCCACTAAAATTAACTGGGCCGAATTCCCTAGGGATACTTAAAAAATCATATTATTATATTTCGATGGGTGCTAATGACCCAACTTACAACGGAGGGTTTACCTCATGACTCTCTACTAACCTATTACAATATTAATGCTTATCTTGATAGGAACATTGGGGAACAATAAAATATAAATGATTCTCCCGATAGGAAAATCGGGGTACACTAAGTGAATACACTTCGAAGTTACAATAATTCAACATCATCATCATCATCAACATGACAATCAACATCATGATCACTATCGTCATCAACACCATCATCATCGTCGTCGTCATCGTCATCATCACCATCATCATCATCACCATCATCAACAACAAGAGCATTATCATCATCATCATCATCATCATCATCATCATCATCATAATCATCATCATCATCATCATCATCAACGTCATCATTATCAACGTCATCATCAACAACATCATCATTATCATAATCATGATCATCATCTTCTTCATCATTTCATATATATGAGATCAACATGGTGATCACCACATTCATCATCATCATCATCATAGTCATCATTGTCATCATCATCATCATCATCATCATCATCAACATCATCATCAACATCATCAACATCATCATCAACATCATCATCGATAACATCAGCATCATCATCATCAATATCAACATCATCAACATCATCATCAACATCATCATCGTCATCATCATCACACCTTTCACCCTTCATAGACCACCAATATCGAGAAACAATTACCACTTCAAAAGTTGGATAAAAGTATAGTTGCAAGAAATTTCCATATATGACAGACCAAGAGATCAAGTAATATTATCATATTTATTTGCAACTATGCATCCCTGCTAGAATCTTTGGAGAAGTTATTGAAGAAAGAAGAGCTATTCTTATGGACCTCGAAGTGTGAAGCTTCTTTTAACCTCATTAAATAAAAGTTGGTAAGTTCCCTATTGGTGCTAAATAAAGTGGTGGAGAAGAAGCTACTACATGCTATGATTTTATAGGGTATGGAACACCTGGTCTTGTACCTACCTTTTCCACTAGCGTTGTTTCTTCAACTGGTCAGGTTATGCTTTGAATACTGGGAAAGTACCCTTTTCACATATTTCAGCTCCCAAATACTTGGAGCCAATGACCTAGTTAATTCATTGTTTATTTCTTAACCTTAAGAGGTAGTTTAAGTGGAAACATTCTTGGAATAAGTTGACCTATTTTACTTCCAATGAACTTAAATATTTTAGGTGCTCTAGATCCCACCAAGGTCAACACCAAACTGATTTTTCTACTTCTTTTTCATTAATTAGTTCTTTTTAGTGTAGAACAATTTCTTATAAGTTTAAGAGCATTATAACCTAGGGCATCCCTCATGATCAGCTCAAAAGTTTCACCACTCTTTTTTTAATTAGTCATAATGACATATATTATTGAATGCGTGAAATATCATAATCCTCATTAAACATCTCTATGTTCCAGACTCTACCAACTCCACGTCAAACCAAAGTTTTAATAATTCTGAACTTTTCTAATGTTACCTTATGAATTGGCCTCTTACCAAGGACCACACAACCCTTGCATAAACCTATTCATCATATATTCATTGTCCTAGCCCTTCTTCACCATGTTATTGGTCACATACCATGATATCCTCAACATATTCAACCATGCTTCTATCATGGGGACTTCACTTAGTGAACATCTCACATAGCACGTGCGATCATGGGATATTAAAGAATACCCTTAATTTCCAGAGATATTGACCCAAACTCTTTTTGTTGAACCCCCCTCCAAATACTTAAACCCCCCCCCCCCCCCCTTTTTATACATCAATCCTTATAAACCACCCTACCCGCCCCCACTTTAAACCCCTCATCCCCCCAATACCTGCAATATATTGGTTCAATTTTTAATAATTTTAAAACCCACAATATGAACTAATGTGATAGGATATTGGTCAACAAGTGAAGCCCCCGTGGCTTCTATTTTCCTTGGTCCTACAACCATTACCATCAATCATAATAACCATAAACATCAATAATTATCATTAAGGCCCATTGCATATGTAAACACTCACTACTTTTACTATTATTCAATATCATATGTATGAAAAAACATCTTCACATGCACTATGCCATACCTATTAATATGCCTACTAGTGCATATGCATTTGTCCTATCTAATCTCTTGCATTTCCAGCCTTCCTATGCCCAAAATTTATGTACAAAGAACTTATAAAATATATATGAGTAAGAGAAGAGTTGAGGAGTTCTCCCTTTCCAAATCCTTATCATAGCATGAAATTACTCTTTCACATAACAGCTGGTCTAATTTTATGGACTCAATGGGAAGGGGTATGTACAATGCAAAAGACTCTGGCCCCGTGCAATTTTATGTGGGGTGGCATCTCTCTCTTTGGGACATCCAACATGTCAAGTGCTAAAACTTTCTTCAGGTGGATCCTCATCTTGATTTCGGGAAACCATCGTTGTACCCTAGAAAAAAACAATTTTGCATGTATATGAAATATTCCAAACCTAAAAATACTGGATCTATTCACTGCATATGTGATAAAACTAGATCATAGATCTCATCATGGATATGTACCACACCTTATTGCAGATCATGGGATGGTATACTCGGTGTGAATATTGTAGGAGATCCAACCGTGAGCACAGTTTATACATTCATATAGAGAACACAACACTATTATTATTACTTTACCATTTCAGTGTGCTTCAATGGAAGCTAGATGTTTCCATAGGAAACAGAGTTTAACCTATGGCTTTGATACCAAATGTTACATACCCATATAACCACGTGAAAATAATAATAATAATTTTTTTTGCCAATATATATATATATATATATATGTGTGTGTGTGTGTGTGTGTATATGTATGTATGTATGTATGTATATATGTATATATATGTATGTATGTATGTATGTATGTATGTATATCATAGACCATTTTAATCATTCTCTATCATATATTAACCAGGGACTTCATGCTTATTACCAGACTTACTTTATGATTCTTAGATGATACCTCAAACACTAAGGATAAAAAGGTACACTATATAAAACATCCATAAAGATTTTATCCTAAACCTTTGCGAAATCCGGGTTCCAAATTCTCGAGTTTAAAAGTTTTTTACGAAAAATGCTTCCGCGATGGACTCTCCGCAACGGTCCTTCCATAGAGTCCCACTTCAGAAATGTGGATTGCGGGTTGCGGCAAGCGTCTTTCACCTTTACATATTTCTCTTTTGCAATCCCACTTCCACAATGTGGATCGTGGATTGTGGAAAGAACTTATATAAAGTTCCTTTACAAATTTTCCTTCTACATTGTGGATTGCGAAAGGCACTTAAATTCCCCATAAAAATTTCCTTCCGCAATATGGATTACGGATTGTGGAAGTACTTAAATTTCTTAAAATAATTTCCTTCCACCTTTCTGCTTCCGCATTGCAGATTGCAGATTGCAGAAGTACTTAACTTCTTTACATAATTTCCTTTTGCACTCCCGCTTTTACATTGCAGATTGCGGGTTGCGGAACTACTTAAATTTTTTACATAATCTCCTTCCACATTTTTTCTTCCAAATTGTGGATTGCGGAAGTACTTAACATCTTTACATAATTTCCTTCCGCATTTCCACTTTCATATTGCGGATTGCAGGTTGTGGAAGTACTTAAATTATTTACATAATTTCCTTCCGTATTTTTGCTTTCGTATTGTGGATTGTGGATTGCGGAAGTACTTAATATTATTTACATAATTTCTTTCCTCATTTCCACTTTCGTATTGCATATTGCATATTGATGAAGTACTTAGCATCGTTACATAATTTCTGCTTCAGTATTGCGAATTGCAGAAGTACTTAACTTCTAGGAGAATTTAACCTTCCGCAAACCATCTTGCCCATAATTTTTTTTAGTTTTTCTTAAGGCGTAGTTCATATTTGGGGATTTTATGGTAGGTTACAAGAGTCAATTTTCTTATGGAATCAACACATTCTTTTCACAAATTCCAACAAGTAAATGAAGATTATAAGTAAAGTGAAGGAGTTCCATAAAGCTGGCAAGCATTCCACTACTTACAAGGAATCCCTTACATGGGGGCATTAACAACGAAATTATAAAAAATCTAAATATTCTTGTAGAATCCATAAAATCATCCAAGATGTTCCATGCACACAAAAGAGATATATTCTGACCTCAATAATCTACAAGGAACTAAACATTTAAGGGGACCTGGTTGTACACCCAGTCGAATCAAGAAGAACAATCATGTTCGACCCAACAATAGATTGGGACCAGTCTTGATTTCTGTACTCAATCACCCCCGATCTAAACTATGCATTCCAAGAGTGGGGACAACCTACCTCACGTCAAGTTTCCAAGCAAGAAATCACTTGTCTAACACACAGTGCTCACGCAACAAGTATATCTTTCATCCTTCCTAACACAGAGTGCTCCCGCAGCATGCTTTTCAGAATACTAAGTAACGCCATGCCTCCTCTCATATGCTTCTTTTTATATTTCTATTTTTCCTAGGTCTTTTTCCAGTTAGCGGTCAATTCCCCGTGGATATCCAACATCCCACAATGTCCCATGATTTTCCATGGCATGTCTAGTGCCATAATGACATGTTGACACCTAGTGTAACCTCCCTGAGGTTTCTCTTCCTCATCCCCCACTCTTTGCATACATTGTTTCCTCATTCAACATGGTTGTCCCCATCATTCACGATTTTATTACAAGCATAATGTTTTAATTACGTCTGTCCTCCAAGGACCTATTGGCGGATTCTAGATCCAGCTAATCTAATTCAAAAATAAAACAATGATAAAAAATTATTACAAATAATTTTTATTTAATCGGGGATGTTACAGTATCCAATTATTTTTCATGGAGCGAGCTCTAAGATGATTAATTAGGTAATAAATCTATCGGTTACCCCTTTTAGCATGTGTCATAGTCAAAACCTATTTCTAGTTGACAAAATCTACCCACGACACATGTAACCCACTCGAAGTTCCGCATAGAGCCACTTTAAGGGATTGATGTGATAGTAAAGAATTGAAGTCTCTTGAGTCTAAAAAGATTCAACAATACCCCTAATGTGATTTTTTTTCTTCCTCGTCCATGTTTACCCCTCTTCGATGTGTAAAATATTTCAATGACATCTATATCCAAGAGAGAAAGTCTATATTATAGTTTGTTGGTATTTTTCATGGTGATTTAGTCAAAGAATTAGAATTTAGGGCATAGTTTCCATTATTGTTATTTTATTAAATTAGACAAACCTCTAGATACATTCTCGGTGCACAACTAACATATTGATGGCATCCGGAGAACCCTTTGAAGCAATTGCTAACCAATAAAATCAACTCTTTGAGTGGGAATATTGATGACATTTTAAGGTTGAAACACAAAGTATGGGTATTAAGCACTCAAACCATCACACCTAACATCTTGTGAGTATCACTTTCCTACTAGTATGGATATAAGGATCATTAAGATATAAAATTAATTTCAAATCAAATTTTTTTTTCTCTATTATCACCCACCTCCTCCCATCCTATTCAAGCCACCATCTTAACCTTCAAACCACATTAACACCCACTTTATTCCTTTCATTTCCAATTTTTCTTTTGGAAATGAAACAATTTTTTGCTCAACAAATAAAATATAATTCTTTGGTAAACTTTGGTAAAATTCGGTCGGAACTTTTAAAAATCCAAGTTACAGTTGTCAAGTTTTGGAATTTTGAGTGCCGAGATGAATCCATTTCTATAATAAAAATGGGATTAAAACATAGTTACAATCGTATTTTGCAAAAATAGTAAATGCTACTCGAATACGAGAAAAAATAGGCAATCTATCTTCAATTAATTTTACATGGAAGCATTTCTCTATTGTCGCCCCACCGTCACCTATCCCGTTTAGAATTGAAGACACTTTCTCAATATCCAAACTACAATAATTCTCACTATTACTTTTACCTTTTAGCTTTCATCCCATTTAGAATTCAACACACCATATCAATCTCCAAACTACAACACTTTTTACCTTTCATTTTTTATTTTTTATTTTTTAATTTCAAATCAAAATATTTGTTTTCTCTATTATTACCCACCTCCTTCCATCCTTTTAAACTCCTTGGGCTTCAAACAACATTAACACCCACTTTGTTCCTTACATTTCTAAATTTTATTTTAAAAATGAAATAAAATTTTGCCCACCAATTAAATTATAATTTGCCGACTTTTATCAATTAATCAATTTTGCATTTAGGCCATTTCATACTTGAATTGTGATCGAGAGCCCCGATGGGTGGTTTCGAAGATGAATCCGGTAATTATGGAAGCAAATTCTACAATTGCTTTGCGCGATCCATTTTCGGAAACCACCCACTATTTATGGAAATTAATCGCCCCATCCATTTTCGCAATAAACACGATGCGATTACTTTCCTTCCCGCGAGCGAATTATCTGTATATAGCATGTGAAATTTGATCTGTTTTTGCACTCGGCGTATTCCGTTTATGCGAAGTAGGGTTTCTGGGTTGATGAGTTGAAAACTTAGAGTAAGTTCGTCATAGATGAACGTGGAGTTCTTCGCAGACTGAGGGAACGTAAATATAAATTCATCGCAACAAACAGAAATATAAATTCATCGCAGCAAACAGAGATTTGTGTTACGTACAACACAAACTCCATGGGAACAGACGGAGAGATTAAAAGGTCCCGTTGGAAGCCCACCAAAAGACAGAAAGAGATTTTGGAAGAGCTTTTCAGACAAGGCAATTGTAAACCTAGTCGCTCTCACATAGATGAGATTACAATTCAACTCAAAGAACATGGCAATGTACAAGCAAAGAATGTGTTTTACTGGTTTCACAATACTCACGAGCGTTACAAGAGAAAACAGAAAATGGAGACCCGTCAGATGCAGCAGTCTCCTGGTGAATCAACAGTACCTCAGCGTCAGAATACTCAGAATGAAACAACCCATCAGATGCAGCAATCCCCTACTGAATCAACAGTCCCTCAGCGTCAGAATACTCAGAATGAAAAGGATATTATTGTCAAAAGCTTGGACAGTCAAACCTGTTCTTGTCCAACTAAGCGTAAACTGTAGTTGCTTTGTTTTTTAATAGTCTTGAGCGTTTCCATCTTTGGTTGTTTTCTAACTTTATACCCATTTCTGTCTATATTCAGCTCATGGCATTATCTTGGATTCTTCAACGATCATGGCCCAGTGTTCAGCACAGGTAAGGAGGATTTAAGTGGTACTCTTTATTCTCAATTTTTTTCGATTCTTAGTAATTACTATTAGATTTCACATATCTTGTTGATTCTCTTATTAATTGTCCACGCGGTAATTTATATTATTGCTTCTAGGGGCGCACAAATTCACAAGATTCTGCCTTCCGTACATCAACACAAAAGTTGCTGCCAATAGATTTGACAGTGAAACAACATTTACAATTTGTTGGGAACGAAACGTTCTCTAAACTTGATGGTTTCACAAACAACATTTACAATATGTTGGGAACGAAACGTTCTCCTAGTGAATCAACATTACCTCAGCGTCAGAATACTCAGGGTACCCATCACATGCAGCAGTCCCCTACTGAATCAAGAGTAACTGAGCGTCAGAATGAAAACGATGTTATTGTCAAAAGCTTGGAGGGTCAAGCCTATTCTTGTCCAACTAAGGGTAAACTGAACTTTCTTTGTTGTTTAACTGTCTTGAGCGTTTCCATCTTTGGTTGTTTTCTAAATTTATACCCATGTCTGCCTATATTCAGCTCATGGCATTATCTTGGATTCTTCAACGGTTATGGCCCAGTGTTCAGCACAGGTAAGGAGGATTTAAGTGGTATTCTTTTAGTCTCAATTTTTTTCCATTATTACTATTAGTTTTCACATATCTTGTTGTCTCTCTTATTAATTGTACACGCGGTAATTCATATTATTGCTTCTAGGGGCACACAAATTCACCAGATTCAGCCTTCCGCACATATTCAGCATTCGGTACATCAAAACAACATTTGCAATCTGTTGGGAATGAAACGTTCTCTGAACTTCATGGTTTCACAAACACCATGTGTAACAAAGGAGCAGTTACAAATGCCGGATGGGCGCATCATTTTACAGACACCCGCATAAGTAATGTTAATTGTTCGGCTGCGCAAGAACATGAGCATGAAAAAAAAGACGAATTGCTGGAGTTGTTTCCTTTGCATCCAGACGGAAACCTCAGATCCAAGTGCATTAGTAGTTTTAATGGTCACATAGAAACCAACAATATCAACGAAGGAGGAGGTGAATGGTTGTCTTTGAAGTTTTCACCCTAGATACAACAGAATGGCATGCTCAAAGCTTCTCGATATTCGAAGCATTTGGTATTTGAAATATTAACGCAAGCTAAGTGTATTTGAAATATAAACTTTATTGCACAGTCTATATATCTCAAAGAGTGTTGGGTGCTCTCCTTTCATAAATAAATGCAAATGCATGCAAATTGTAACTTGTAGCTGTAATTATGTAACTGATCATAGCTTATATCGTAACGGGACTTAATTGTTGACTTGCTAGAAAGTTTTGCCAGAAAGTTTTGTTTGTTTTATTCTGGAAAGTAATGTTTTTTTTTTTTTTTTTTTCCATTTAAATCAGTACTGCAAACAATCTTGTGCAAATCTATCCTTCCGTTTCAAGTTGGGAACAGAAAAATCATTAGTAAATAACTCTGGTTCAGAAAAATGAGACAATTTTTTCCAAAGTTATTTAGATATATTTTGAATACCATTCATACTTAGAATAGAATAAACTGTAAATGCGGATTTGTATGTTTTTTATTTTTTTATAAATTTTTAAGTAATTTCTTTTTCAAGTTTTTGCCTTTTATTTTCCCATGTTTTTTCATATTAATCATATATATTCCAAAACTATAGAGAGATTGTCTCATCTCGTTATTTGATTATCAACAACATAAATCTATGGATCTATCAAGTAGCAAGAGGTAGCAAGAGTGATCCAATTTTTTTTTTGGGTGTAGAGGTGTGTTAGAGGAAGAACCACATATGGTAGAGAATATAGTAGTGGGACAAAAAGATCTATTTACTCAAACTTCTTAAACTTCCACTTACTAAAATATATATACTCCATGAATGTATCTATAAAAGTTGATAAGCATGTGATATGATGATTACAATGAGGTGTAGCCCATATAAATAGGCTACATGATGACTATTCACCAAAGGGGTGTGTACCTTAATTAAATTCAATTAATGTTATGTTATTTTCTTATATTATTATTATTATTCATTATTTTAATGTTTTTTTTGTTACTATTGAATAATATTTATTGTCTTTATTTTTGGCCTTGGGTTATATTTTGTGGCTACACGACAATATGAG
This sequence comes from Pseudotsuga menziesii, assembly GCA_001517045.1. Classification (NCBI taxonomy): domain Eukaryota; kingdom Viridiplantae; phylum Streptophyta; class Pinopsida; order Pinales; family Pinaceae; genus Pseudotsuga; species Pseudotsuga menziesii. Next base: position 665,024 of record LPNX010795563.1, read on the forward strand.
CTCATTAATGCTAAACACATTTTTTGAAATGAAAAAGGATTGATCCATCCTAATTCGGTTTGCATTTCCACTATAGGGTGACGTCTTGGAGTTCATTTATGGTAGTATACATATTTTTTGTCACTTATCTCTGATTTTAACAATCTATGCATTGATGATGTGGATGGAAATAAGGTACTTGAGTTGCTTGTCGATTGTTTACAAGCACTTCGACTTTTTTTGCTTCTTGAGATTTGTTGCTTGATAAAAATTACATTGATTCTGTATTTGTTTCTTGTTTCTCAACTTGAATTTGTTTTCGTGAGAGTCTTGATGCTTTCGTCTCGAATTCCTCTAATTTATTCTCCAATAGTTTATTAAGTTACTAAATCATCTTTAAATTTTCTTGTTATTTTTCATTATCTTTTAACTTCTTAATGTGTCCCTCTAGTTCTTGATTAAGATTTTCTAACCTATTATTTTCTTCCTTTTTTTTTCAGCATTTTCCCTTCAAGGTCTTCATTAATTCTATCTGACTTCCTAATAAGTTTTTATTTTTTATTTTTGCAACTAGAATATTGTTATGGTTTCTAAGTTGAAATACTTGTTCATATTTTCCGATGACATATTATTTATTTGAATCGTAATTTCCAACTTGTGCTCCTTTTTAGTGTCGTCGTATTTCTGTTGGACTTCTTCCATGTGTTGGTGATGTGGACATATATCTAATTCTTGACTTTCTAATTTTCTCTATACTTGCAACAATTCATTATCTTTGTTCATGATGAGCTTGCTTATACTCGTTATTTCTTCTTCTAAATCATCATTGCTTCTATATGGTGATTCTTCTTCATTCTTGGAATTTGTGATATTTCCTTCAAGGTTTTGATTGTGACTTTTAAAATGTGATATTTTCTAATCCTTATCTCATAACATTTTCTTGAATTGTTCATTAGCTTTGTCAAACCTTTGATTCTCATTTTTAAGGTACGATTCTGTTGTTCTGTAAACAAATTAAGCAATTTTTTATTATTAATCTCAAATTGCAGATGATGATTGGTTGATTTATATTGCTCTAGCTCATCGAATACTGCTTGTAGATGCGACTGCAATTCTAATTTTGTAATTTCCATAATTCACGACTTCTTGTGTTCTTATATTTCTTCGATAATAGACACAAGTGCAAGAGTACAATGTATTCTTTAGTTATTCTTTTGATTGTTTGAATTCACTTCTTATTAAAACTTCTTATGGATTGTGTATAGATTGGTTGGTTGGGAGGAACAATTGTTACCATTCCGAGTTAGGTTGGAAACTATTTTTTTTTCAACTTTCCCTTTTATTATGTTACTTTCTTTATTCTTTTTATTTCTTTTTCTCACTCTCTTTTTTTCTTTTATTTTTCTTTTTGTTGTTTTTTTTCCAGTTCAAAGACCCAATGATTAAGAAAATATGAGATGACAACTAAAATCCAAGATGTGGCCAAAGGCATGGAATCAAGCCCAAGGAAGGGCTCTGATACCACTATAACGGTCTAACTTCTAGTTTTGAAAGTACAAATAATCCTTGAATACATATAAAAGTTGATAAAAATATGTTATGATGATTACAATGACGGTGTAGCCCGAATAACCAAAGGGATGCGTCTCTTAATTAAATATAATTAATGTTATGTTATTTTATTATTTTATTATCATTATTATTATTCATTATTTTAATGTTTTATTTGTTACAAAGGAAGGGGGAACCAACTATGGTAATCAAAACTAGGTGTCTAGAAAAGGTAATGAAGCTGACAAAGGTAGAGTAAATATTGGCTTCTAATGAAACTCTAGAGGTATGACGATAGAAATACCTCCTTTGTATACCGCAAGTGTCAAACACCTAGATATAAGGCATATGAATACCTTGAAAACATTCATATCGTGAGGAATAAGGAGAGTAAAACACATGTCACTAAGGGAGCTAAAGGTACTAGTGTTCAACAGTTGAAGATAATGCTAATAAAAATCAACCAAAAGTGAGAGGAAACTTGATGACTAAAAGAACATTGTTCAATCTTGATAGCCATCTAGAGAAGGAAGAAAACCAAAGGAAAATTTTGATTTTCAAACCCATGGGAAAAATTGGAGGTAGTGATGTTCTCTACTTGTCGATGGAGAAAGCATAGATAATTTGGTCTCTATTGAGATGGTAGAGAAACTCAATTCAAATGTAGGCTACACCCACCAGACTATAAGATCTCATGGTTTCAAAGGGGGCACCGTGTCACTATTTCTGAATTGTGTTTGATAAATTTTAAAATCCCTAATTGTGATGTTAAAGTGACATGTGATGTAGTACCCCTAGATGTTTGTCGTCTAATGTTGGGAAGACCATGGCAATATGGAAGGAATATGATTTATGATGGATAGAAGAAAATTTTGTTGCTGAACAAAGATGGAAAGAAAACTATGATGTTACCCCTAAAGGATACTAGAAGTGATGAGGACTAGTAACTATTTTGGGAAAAGAATCACGCTATGTTCAGCTAAATAATTTATAAGAGAAGAAAGAAGAGTGAATTGTTCTTTTGTAGTCATACCAAATGGACTTCGTACAGAGGTACATAAAAATATGTTCTCATGGAGGTTGGAAAGATGATTACATATTTCAAGAAAGTTGTCCCAAAGATATGTCGATGGATTACCTAATATGCGGAGTATATGCCACTAGATTGATCTTATTCAAGGATCAATATTTCAAAACAAGGAACCACATAGGATGACACCTATGGAGAATCAAGAGTTGAACCAACAATTTCAAGAATTGTTGGAAAGGGGACTAATCATGGAAATTTTAAGTCTCTGTGTGGTACCAACTACACTTGCATCAAAGAAAGGAAGAGAATGAAGGATGTACACCAATTCACTGGGCCATTAATAGAATTACAATTAAGTAAATATTTCCATTACATAGAAGACATGATGTACTATATTTCTTGAGAGGATCAATGTACTTCACCAAGATCGATTTGAAGAGTGTGTATCACCAAATAAGGATTCGAGAAGGGGATGAATGGATGACCACACTTAAGACAAAATAATTACCATATGAATGGATTATAATGCCATTTGGATTGACAAATGCTCCTAGTTCTTTTATTATGCCGAAGAATGACATGCTGAAACCATATTTGGGTAAGATTCTAATTGTTTATTTAGATGTTTTTATTTTCAGCAAGACCAAGGAATAAAATCTTATATAAATGATAAGGGTGTTACAATGGATATTCAAGCAGGAGAATTAGGTTGTTGATAAATCTACATAAATGTTCTTTTATGAAGGAGTAATTTTCGATATTTTGGGTTTGTAATATATTAATAAGGATTGCAAATGGACCCTAACATGGTGAAGGAAATTATAGATTGGTGAGTACATTGAAGTGTAATAGAGGAAACAATTTCTCATGGTTTGGCTAGTTTTTATAAAAATATTATAAGAAATTTCAGTTTGCTCTATGTATCACTCACAACCTGTATGGTGAAGGGAGAATTTGAATGGAATGCAGCTCCTCAAGGAGAATTGGTGAAGTTGAAAAAGAAGGTAACAAAGAGGGAATCGTTTCCATTACTTTACTTTGAAAAAGTGTTTCAAGTTGATTTTGATGCTAGTGGCATGACCATATGGGTAGTATTGAGTCAAGAAGGGAAGTGAAAGTTAAACTAGGCTAAGAAGAAATATTTGGTATTTGACCATGAATTTTATGCATTATGCAATTTTTTCAAGATCATGTGTGATGTTTCAACATGATGTTGTTTTGATAATTGCCATGGTAATGATGACTATTCCGAATGGAGGAATGTATATATGATAAATTTATGATGAATGGAATTTCAATGTGGATTACAAATTTCATGTTCATTACTTAAGAATTGGAATCCATTTACTCATTTTAATTTCATTGGGAGAAGATTTGGTGCCTTTTCCCCAAGGGTTGAGATAGTGATTTGGGAGTTGTTTTGGAGAGAGTCATAATAGACTATATAAACTAAAACATGATGCAATGAGACCTTAAAAATTTCCCGTACACATCCCCTACCTCTGTTCATAAATTCGAGTGGGGTTGGGAGCATTTGAGAAGCCATTTCCATAATTTACCTCGGGGGATTGGAACCCCAATTTGCTAGTAAAGAATCCTACTTTGATCATAATATAAAGCTACTTTTCATAAGTGATTGGAAGTTTATTAATAATATATAAACATAATATTCAAGTCTTAATATCATTCATACACACTTTCAGAATATTTGGGAGAATTTGGGCCAATTTGGAGACCAAGACATCAAAACTAGTCAAAGGTCGAAATAGGGAAAAAAGTGAAAAAAATTGGTCATTTAATAAAATTTCAAAAAGGAACATTACAAGTAGTATCATAGCATGGTCTTGGAACCTGATGGTATTAACTAGGATTCAAAGTAATAATTCACCACCCTTACACCCTAAAGTTGAAGGTATTTTTTTTAAGAAGAAGAAGTAGTAGAAGAAGAGGCACATTCTGCTGAAACTATGACTAACAAGGGGAAGGGATACATTGGTCATGATAAGGTGGAATATATTAAAATCATACAACCTCTATTTGATGACCTAAATAATAACATGAACCAATAGCTTATGAAAGGATTCTAATTGTTGGCTAGCAAATTAGGAGTAATAGGAGACAACAGTAGTTCACCATCAGAAGAGAATAAGACAATGGGTGAGCATATTTTCTCAAGAAAAGGACCCCATAATAGACCCCATGAATTTCATAGCACACCAAGTCCTACTACACCTAAATTTCTTGTACCCAAAGAAGAGCCTAACATTCAACTTGAACTTGCTACAATGTCAAAAGAATGGGATAAATTGGATGAAGATTGTAAAAGAAGTGTACCATTTGATCAGTACTTTCTTCCTACAAAAAAATCTAAAATAAGGAAGATAATAAGTCTCTATACAATAAAAAAGACTTAAATTGTGCCACTAGTAAAGTCCCACTCCCTACTTTTGATGGTTCCTCTCAAAGTTTTGCTAACACTTGGGTGCAAAAACTAGATGTGTATTGTCAGTTGATTCCAATGGTGGAAGAAGATGCCTTACAAATGGTCATATCACTCTTGGAAGGAGATGCCAATGAATGGTTGTTCAATGGCCTCAAAAATTTGGGTTATGATCATGTTAACACATATGGATAATTTATTGGCAGGGTACTAGAGAGATTTGAGCAAAAATATCTTGAATTGTCTCTCAAAGAACTACCACAATTGAAGCATATTGGGACCCCGACTAATTATATGATGGAATTTCAAAAATTATCAGTCAAGGTGGATGATGTCTCTCTGGGAAGGTTAGTATTGTTTTTTTCTGAAGGTTTGGATGAACCCTTAAAAGGTTTGGTTAAAGCATACAAGCCCACTACATTAAAACATGCAATGAGCTTGACTATATATCTCCAAAATGTGCTTTCTAGAACAAGATTTCCTCCCAAGACTAACTTCAAATTTGAAAAGAAGACTTGGAAAAGAGATAAAACTGATAAGAATAATTTGCAAAGAGATTCAATTGAAAGGAATAAGAAAGAAGGACTAAACATGTATGAACTTTGAAAAAAAAATTGTGCTTCATGTGCTTTCAACCATGGACACCGGGGCATAAATGCACTAAGAGAGAAGCTCAATACATAGAATTATTTTCTAATAATGATGAGTATGAAGGGGGTATGGATGAAGAAGGACACAATTCATATCAGGAGGAATCATATGAGACAACAGATGAAGAAGAAAATCATCCTTCACCGAACAAAGCAAGAATGGCAGTACTTTCAGCAGTGCCTCGCTATCACACTATTCGGTGCAAGGGTGTGGTATTAGGAAAAAGAAATTCACTTTTGGTGGATGGAGGAGAAATACATAACTTCATTGATTATTATATGGTGGAGAAAAATAATATACCTACTTAATCATTCAATGGTTTCACAGTTGTCATTCCCGGTCATAACACAATGCAGTGCAAAACATAGTTTCCAAAGTTGCAAGTCACCATAGGTAACTATACTTTTGTTGATAGTTATTATGTGGTTGATGTTGCTGATACTAATGTGGTTTTGGGAGTGTGATGGCTGTATTTTATATGGGATCACACAATAAATTATCAAATTCCTAAGATGAAATTTCAATATTTGAAAGGTGTACTAAGGGTTGTGGGAGGGAAGCTTACCCAAATCAAGTAGTGAATTGCAATAGTATGAGATCTATATTGAGTCGTGGGGACATAGAATGGGATGCTGAATGTCATATAAAATTTCCCAAGCCAAACATAAAGGTTTTTTAACATCCAAAGGAGATAGAGAAACTATTGAAAATGTATGAAATTGTTTTTAGAGATCTTCCACATGGTAGACCACATGATAGGGGGGTTGATCACAACATTGTTTTGGAGAAGGGTACTCCACCCATTCAGATAACACCTTATAGACATACCAATAAATTTAGAGATGAGATTGAGAAGGCCATCCAAGAAATTTTAGAGTTGGGACTCATTAGACCAAGGTCTATCCCTTATGCTTCTTCAGTAGTGTTGGTAAAGAAAAAAGATGGAACCTTGAGGATGTGTATAGATTTTAGAGATTTGAACAATAATACCATCAAGAATAGGTATCCTATTCCTAGGATTTATGAGCTCATGGATGAGCTATTTGGATCCAAATATTTCTCCAAAATTTAACTTAGATCGGGTTATCACCAAATCCGAATGAAGGAAGAAGATGTGAAAATGACTGCTTTTCCATGTCATTATGGTCACTTTGAGTTTCTTGTTATGCCATTTGGATTAACCAATTCTCCAACCACATTTCAGGCATGCATGAATAGAATATTTTGCAAGCATCTTAGAAGGTTTGTTTTGGTCTTCTTTGATGATATTCTCATTTATAATAAAAATTGGGAAGAGCACTTGCATCATATAGAGACTGTGTTAAGAACTTTGCAAGAACAGTCATTGCTTACTAAGATGTATAAATGTGAATTTAGGATGAAGGAACTATTCTATATTGGGGAAATTATTCGGCAAGAAGGAGGGAAAGTACACATGGAAAAAATCAGGGCTATCTTAGAATGTCCATCACCAAAAACCATCACCAAATTAAGAGGTTTCATTGGAATATGCACCTATTATAGAAAGTTTGGGAAAGGGTTTTCCAAGTTGACTTATCCACTAATTAATTTGACTAAGAAGGATGCTTTCAAGTGAGATGAAGAGGCTGAGAAGGCCTTCCAAAAAATTAAAGACGTAATGAGTAGTGGTCCCATACTTGCATTACCTGATTTTCCTAAGCCTTTTGTTGTTGAATGTTATACTTCAGGTGGAGGAATAGGGGATGCCCCAAAGCAAGGCCAACACCCTATAGCCTTTGAGAGCAGAAAGTTGCAGCCTCATGAAAAATGATACTCTATATATGACAAAGAAATGTTGGGAATCATGCATATGCCATTGGCCAAGTTTCGACAATACTTGGTAGGAAACAAGTTTGTGGTGAAAACTGACCACAATAGTCTAAGGCACTTCCTAACCCAAAAGGATCTAAATGAAAAGAAACAAAAATGGGTAAGCAAGATTCAAAATTACGATTTTGATATTGAATATATGAAGGGGAAGAATAAAATTTTAGCAGATGCATTATCTCGAAGACCTTCTTTTTCTCTCATGGACATTGTTAAATATTGGAAAAATATGTTACTAGTTGAATATGCCAAAGATAAATTTGCTTGTGATGTGTTAGATGGAATCAAGGGTGATGATAACTATAGGATTGTGAATGGGCTGATATATTATAAGGAAGAATTTATTTGGTTCAAGATTCAAAGCTCAAGTACAATTTTTTGCAAGAAGCACATGATTCCCCACTAGCAGGCCATCCGAGGATCTTCATGTAATGTCCCAAAAATTTGAAAAAAAAATAAAATTTATTAGGCTAGTTAATTACTACCTGAACTGGAAATTCACTTATCTTATGTGGAATTTGTCGAACTTTGTTTACAGAACTAAATTGTCATAATTTGTTCTTACCGTCCTCTAGATGTTGTCCCCGATGTGGTTATTAATGTAATTTTATGTTGTGATTATGTTACTTGGATCTCAGTTACATGGTCATGTTGGTCATTGATTGCTTCTTAGCATGTATTTAGGTGTATGTGTGTACAATTTATTGCTTACTTACTGGTTATAAATATTGTTTATTGGTTTATGGAAAATCCTAACTTAAATTTTATTGTCAAGGGGTGGAGTGGCGGGACTTGTATCCCCTGTAGAATCACATGCACAGGTAACTGGGTTTACTTGTCGCTATAGGTTTTACTTAGTTCATATTGAACTAATGCATCTCTTTCTTTGTTTTGTGCATGCACACTAGGTGACAGAAACTGACTATAATAGTAAAACAAAGACATACTTCCTATGCTCATCTATCTCACAACTTTGGATGGAAAACGGACCACAGTCCTAACTTAGCGATTCTTATTCCCATTTTCCACACGATGGTATTACTCCTAGATGGGTTGTTTATACCTTTGTCTAAACTGGTTACCATTATCACTTATGGCTCTAAGACTTAATAGCTTGGTATTTAAAATATATATGTTCGGAGTATTTTTATGTTCAAAGGTCTAAAGGCCTAAGTTCAAGGCTTAGTCTTAATGTAATTAGAGTTTGAAGTTTTTTTATATTATAGGTTAAAGTGTAAATGTCCATTTATGGCATAATGCATATTCCATGAATAATGGATTTATCCTAATTCCACGATATCATTGATGAGGTTTATAAAGTGCATGGAAATCCATTATCCAATTGTGTTTTTGATGTTTATGAACTATAGACTTGGGGTTGGAAATATACATAGTGGTGGATAGTGTGGCGAAGTAAATTTGCCTCAGGAGGTGGGGGTATCAAGCCCTAAGCTTGGACTATCGCGAAGGAATGAGTAATTTGCACTTTTGTTGGGTGAGTTTTGTTCAGCTCTCTGGTCTGTATCATGGTGTGTGGTCTATTTTTGCATCTATGTGTTGGATGTATTCCCTTAATTCTAGTTTTGCAGCACTTGTTTATTTTGTGTTTCAGTTTGGAGGTTTGGCATGCTCCTCATCTTTCGTTTTCCTTTGTTTTAAGGTTACAGGGCCTTCACTGCGTGAATCGTGGGTCTTCCAGGTGGCCAGCGCATTACCATTTACAAGTAGGCCCTATTACAAACAAGCTTAAAACTTGTTCCTTTGTGTATGGGCGTTTTGACAAAGCTTTAAGCTCATCATTTGAATGAATGCACTTTTTGGTTTAAGGGTTGCTATGGGATATGGGTCTATTTATAAATGATGTAAAACATCCAGAGATGCATGTATAGTTTGGGGTTTTTGTTGGGTTTGGCGCCTTTGGCCCGAGACTATTATGACTCATCTCTATAAGTGATTATTGGGTTGGTAGCGTTAACATTGTGACTGTAGTGATTATTACAGACTCTACGTATTGATAAAATGTTTGGTTTTGATAAATGGTGACAACACCATTGCTTGCAATGGTGCATTGGCTTCGAAATGTGATTGTGTAATTCTATATGTAATATACAGTGGTTAATTTGTAATGAATTCACTACTGTGTATATATCATGGTTATGATTCTTAGCTTGGCAATGTTTTTGACTCTATGTAAACTTATGTTTGTAATTTGAGTTATTTATTTGGGTATTTTAGCGGAGTTATTTTGCTTTAGAGCCATGCCATTGCTAGCAATGGCACTCTTTCCATTTAGCATACCGACTATGTAATATATTAGTGGAATTTTGATTGATGGTTATTCATAGTGTTTATTTTCTTACCTGTGTATTAACTTGGAAATGGCCGTGATGGTGGGGTTTAACCTTATCAAATGAATGTCGTTGCCATGCTTAGCATAGATATGGGTTTAATTTATGGTTTATGTTAATGGATCATTCTTTTGTATAATGGCCATGACCTATGTAATGAATACAACGTATAACTTGGGGTTTTTATTTCTGGGTGGAGAAATGTTGAAATGTTTTACAATGCGTATATTTTTTTGGAATTCATTGTATGGAAACATTGAGAGGGAAATGGTTTCGATCTGTGGTTTCTTGGTATTTAGTGTATGGTTTTGTTGACATGGAAACATAATCTATCCATGGTTAATTCTTCTTGTATTTATATGTTATTAGCGTAGACAGCGTGAAATAATTATAAGCAATTACAACATTGATAAAATAATGTTAATTGAACCTTATGGGGTTCAATGTTGGTTGTGGTTGGAAAGCAACCCTGGTTTTTAGACCACATTCTTGTAGGATTCTATCCTAGGCTATTCGGGTTGTGAAGGATATGTGTGTGGATAAATTTGGTTTGGCATGAATTCCAATAGGATTCGATCCTGTAACCTTTTGATTTATATGTTAATGTATTTTGTATTTAAATTATGGTTGATTCTTTATGATGTTGGTAAAAGTAATAATATGGTTCTGATTTATAATATTTTATTTTAAAGGTTTATCCATTTATATTTATGTCATAATATTCTTCATATAGAGCATGGGGACTTCACTTAGTGAACCTCTCACATAGCACGTGCGATCGTGGGATATTAAAGAATACCCTTAATGTCCAGAGATATTGAGCCAAACTCTTTTTGTTGAAACCCCCTCCCAATACTTAAAACCTCCTCCCCACCCCTTTTTATACCTTAATCCTTATAAAGCACCCTACCTACCCCCACCTTAAACCCCTCACCCCCCCAATACCTGCAATATATTGGTTCAATTTTGATAATTTTAAAACCCACAATATGAACTAATGTGATAGAATATTGGTCAACAAGTGAAGCCCCCGTGATATAGAGTAGGCTAATACTATAGATAATAGTTGGTTTATTTATATTTAATATAAACCTGTTGGCAATATGAAATCTGCCAACAGAGATAAGAGATAGGTATTTTTTTAATTAGTTCTAGGGTGTGGAACTGGAATTTATAAACAAGAAATAAATTGCAGAAATGAACTAGAGAACAAAACCCTCCTATCAATAACTCTAATGCTGTTGATTTCATCATGATTGAAATATATTAGAACAACCTGGTAAAAAAACAAACAAATAACCCAACCTTTGATAAAGAAATATATCTGTTAATAAACAATGAGTTTAACTTGCAATTGAAAGAAAATAGAAATGTAGAAAAGATAGCCCAGCTTATAGTAGACAGTTGCTCAATAATCATTCAGAATTCAATCTACTCCACTTAGTAAAACTTGTGTAGTTTACGAGGGAAAAATCAAGAACGTCATACCTATAAGATGGAGTTGTTTCAATGGCTGAAAACCTGCACACTCAAATACCTAGCCTTAACAAATTCATAAACAGATCTGACCTATGTTTAGATCACCGAATCACTTCAGAACTACCATGTTTCACCCAACCATGACCCAGAACCATTCCTAGTTTAAATCCGGATCCCCCCATGCTGTTTCCAACATGCAAGTAGATTAGAGCTCCTAAGGTAAGGCTTCCCTATCTAGTATATCAGGTTCTGAATCAATTCTCCTTTTTCCTATTAGGAAAAAATGTTCTCCAAGAACTCTCTTAAGAATTATTAGGTAGAATTATGGAATAACAAAAAGATCCCAAGCCTCTCTTTGGCTTGGGTTTTCATGGGAAGACTTTTCAGTCAAAGGGGCAGTTAAATCAAGAATCATTTGATTTCTTGATTTAACCATTTTTATTTAATTTAGGTATTTTTAATATTTAACTTAAGAACTTTTAACTAGTTCCTATTTGGACTNGATAGGAAACTCTAAACCTCCTTGCATGTTGGATTCACCCGTATAACATGGTAGTTCTTCAATACTTGTCGGATGCAGAATTTATTATTCTAACTATTATTTAATTAATTTTCCTTAGGAGGCCCATTTTGAGTTAAAATTTCCTGTAATGAAATAATATTTATTAATTTTGGAGGAAGAAAAGAAAAAACTATTTTTTTGTTCATATTTTCGACATATATCCCTGTTTGTTTACTCAAATTTTGATCGCGAGAGATCGTTGGATGTGGAATTAAATTTCACATCCAACGATTACCCACTTAGCATACTTTTGATGGGCCCTGCTACCCCAAAAATAATAAATACCTGAAAAACGTGATGATGATGTCATCATCACATTTTTTCAAGTATTTACTATTTTTTGGGTAGAGAGGCCATTCAAAAGTATGCCGAGTAGGTACTTGTTGGATGCAGAATTTAATTCCACATCCAATGAGCTCTCCCTATCGAAATTTGAGTAAAAACACAAGGAGATATGTCGAAAATATGAACAAAAATAGTAGTTTTTTTATGATACCTATAATCCCCAAATTTATATTAAAAAAATGTTTAAGAGGTGCCCCCTTTTTTAATTTTAAATCATTTTGATTGGCTAATACATGATGACATGGAATTTGTATTATTTTTGGAAGGCCCATTTTAAATTGAAATTTCCTCTAATGGATCATATATCATTATCTTCACTACCTCCATGATGGTTATGTTCTTTCTTTCCGCAACACCATACTATTGAGGATTATAGGGAGTAGTTAGTTCCCTCTTGATTCCAACATCTTTACAATAGGCTTCAACTTCTTTTGAAGTATATCCTCCACCATTTTCCGATCTGAGTGTCTTGATTCATTTGTTTGAAAGATTCTCTATCCGGGCTTTGCATTCCTTGAATTTTTCAAACACCTCATTCTTTGCTTTCAAGAAGTATATCCATGTCTTTCTTGAATAGTAATCAATAAATGTAATATAGTATTCAAAACCACTCAAGGATGTGGAGGAAATTGCACCACACACATCTGAATGAATCAATTCCAACATACCTTTAGTCTCTGTTTCACTCTTTGGAAATGGATTCTTGATATTCTTCCCTTTCGCACATCCTTTCCAAATTCCTTCATGGTTGATATTCAAGCATGGTAATCTCATCACTACTTTGTTTACATGAGGTAGTGCTTTGTAATTGATGTGTGAAAGCCTCCTATGCCACAGTTCACTAGGGCTAGTGGACTCATGAACAAGGGCTGTTTCTAGATGTCCTTTGAGTTTACACTGGCCTCCTTCTTCTTCACCGATATCAATTGCATCTTCAATTTTATTCCCTTTGGGCCACATGAGTACTTGGCCATCTATGAATGCATATAAATTCTTCTTTAGACCTAGTACATATAAAAATTCCTTCATCTTCAGGGGATTTCCTGAATCCGGCTTGTAGCTTGCTTCACCAATTCCTTTGATTGGATATTGATAGTCATCTCCTAGAGATACTTTCTGAGGAGTGTTACTTTCTTCAAGTTTTGACAGAATTTTCTTTTGTCCTGACATGTGCTTTGAAGAACCACTATCAATAATCCATGTGTCTTCTCCAGGTTTTACAGACCTAGAGAGTGCAGTGAATAGTACATACTCCTTGACATCTTCTTCCCTTGCTTGCATTCTCTATGGTCCTTCTTATTCTTCTTCTTCTTCTTCCTCATCTTCAGCTAGATGTGCATGATGTCTTTTGTAATTTTTCCTCTTCTTGTATCATTCTCTCTTCAAAGGAAACTTTCTGGCATTGTGTCCTATCTTGTCACAATGAAAACACTGAAAGTTGTAGTAGTCCTTCTTTGGAAAACTTTCTCTCCTTCCTTGGAACCTTCTGGGAGGTTGAGACTCCTTGTGGTTTCCCTTCTTGAAGTTGGGTTGACTCCTTCTTCTCTTGGTATGGGTGGCTAGGGCTTGATCATCTTTCTTCAGTAGATCTTCTCTATTGGCCACTCTAGCCCCCTCTTGAATACAATCTTCCCATACATTATCAAAGTTCAGGCTTTCCTTTCTAGCACACATCATTTGGATGTATGAGTCCTAAAGTCTAGTGAAACCATTGAGAGCATTCATAACCAACTCATCTTCATCAAGGGTGTCTCCAATGGTGTCTAGTTGTTCCTTGAACTGGGAGACCCTTCTGAAATAGTCCTAGATGGATTCTCCATGACTCATCTTGGTGCTCTTCAATTGAGCTCTTAGATTCATATTTCTATTGATGTTTCTTCCTTCATACATCCTTGCTAGGGCATCATACATTTCTTTAGGAGTCTTCTTGGGTGACACTTAAGGGATCAAGTGATCCTTGATAGAATCAGCAATAATCCTTTGTGCCCTAATTATATCCTTCTTGTGCTTCTCCATAGCTTCATCCTCTTCAAGTTCTGCAAATTCATCCTTGATATATTTTTCAATATCATTATCCTTGATAAATAGGCCCATTATGTATTTCCATGCTCAGTAATTCTCTATTCCTTCTACTTTGTCATCAAGCTTGGGGCTTGGGGCCATCTCGTCAGAGGATTACAAAAAATTGAAATTATGGAAAATGAGAAACTGATCTTACTAGGAGATGTGCTTTACTAAGGCGAGTTGACTGGTTTTCTTGGTTTCTAGAGATCTCAAGTATTCACCTTTCAAATATGACTTCTGAGATTCTGCGGTGCAGTTTTCTGGTTCACTATATTTCTGTAGTTTTCTGGTCTAGTGTCAAACTAGGGTTTGAATTTTTGGAAGATATACCCACTCAAAAATATTTATCTCAGGCTCAATAGATGCGCTCTAGGAGGGTGCAACTTTCCATGCAATCATATCTTCAAAAATCAAAATTTTTCTCGAAACCCTAATTTCTTGTGAGGGAGAGAGAGGGATTTTTTTCACCATGTGAAAGCTGTTCTATTCAGGTTATCTCTGATACCATGTTAAGATTCCATATGATAAGCTATATCATAAGCATTCAATTCAATTTCACAACAAAAGAATATAGATAGGATCACTAAAAGAAACAGTATCACAAGATCACCACAGATTTACCATGGGAAAACCCTAAAGGGAAAAACCCAGCAAGAAAAGCTTCATCAATATAGATTATCAAAAGATAAAAGATAAAACTTCAAACTTGTCCTTCTCCTCCTTGCATATAAGACTCTCTCCCTCTAATGGGGTACACAAGTGAGTGATTTTTTGTGTTCAAATGAGGAGCGCTTCTCTCCTACTTATATTCTTTCGTTCACTTGACATTTTACTCAACCAAGTCGGCCCCACTAAAATTGACTGGGCCGACTTCTCTAGGGATACTTTAAAAATCATATTATTATATTTCGATGGGTGCTAATGAGCCAACTTACAACGGAGGGTTTACCTCATGACTCTTTACTAACCTATTACAATATTAATGCTTCTCTCGATAGGAAAATTGGGGAACAATAAAATATAAATGATTCTCCTGATAGGAACATCGGGGTACAGTAAGTGAATAAACTTTGAAGTTACAATAATTCAACATCATCATCAACATGACAAGCAACATCATGATCACTATCATCATCAACACCATCATCATCGTCCTCGTCATCATCATCATCATCATCATCATCATCATCATCACCATCATCAACAACAAAAACATCATCATCGTCATCATCATCATCATCATCATCATCATAATCATCGTCAACATCATCATTATCAACATCATCATCAACAACATCATCATTATCATAATCATGATCATCATCTTCTTCATCATTTCATATATATGAGATCAAGATGGTGATCACCACATTCATCATCATCATCATCATCGTCGTCGTCATCATCGTCAACATCATAATCATCAACATCATCATCAACATCATCATCATCATCATCATCATCAACATCATCATCGACAGCATCATCATCATCATCATCAATATCAACATCATCAACATCATCATCAACATCATCATCACACCTTTCACCCTTCATAGACCACCAATATCGAGCAACAATTACCACTTCAAAAGTTGGATAAAAGTACAGTTGCAAGAAATTGCCATATATGATAGACCGAGAGATCAAGTAATATTATCATATTTATTTACAACTATGCATCCCTGATAGAATATTTGGAGAAGATATTGAAGAAAGAAGCGCTACTCTTATGGACCCCAAAGTGTGAAGCTTCTTTTAACCTCATTAAATAAAAGTTGGCAAGCGCCCTATTGGTGCTAAATAAAGTGGTGGAGAAGAAGCTACTACATGCTATGATTTTATAGGGTATGGAACACTTGGCCTTGTACCTAACTTTTCCACTAGCGTTGTTTCTTCAACTGGTCCGTTTATGCTTTGAATACTGGGAAAGCACCTTTTTCACATCTTTCAACTCCCAAATACTTGGAGCCAATGACCTAGTTAATTCATTGAGTATTTCTTAACCTTAAGAGGCAGTTTAAGTGGAAACATTCTTGGAATAAGTTGACCTATTTTACTTCCAGTGAGCTTAAATATTTTAGGTGCTCTAGATCCCAACAAGTTCAACACCAAACTGATGTTTCTACTTATTTTTCATTAATTAGTATTGTTTAGTGTAGAACAATTTCTTATAAGTTTAAGAGCATTATAACCTAGGGCGTCCCCCATGATCAGCTCAAAAGTTTCATGACTCTTTTTTTAATTAGTCATAATGACATATATTATTGAATGCGTGAAATATCATAATCCTCATTGAACATCTCTATGTTCCAAACTCTACCAAATCCACCTCACACCAAACTTTTAATAATTCCGAACTTTTCTAGTGTTACCTTATCAATTGGCCTCTTACCAAGGACTACACAACCCTTGCATCAACCTATTCATCATAGATTCATTGTCCTAGCCCTTCTTCACCATGTTATTGGTCACATACCACGATATCCTCAACATCTTCAACCATGCTTCTATTTTCCTTGGTCCTACAACCATTACCATCAATCATAATAACCATAAACATCAACAATTATCATTAAGGCTCATTGCATATGTAAAAAATCACTACTTTTACTATTATTCAATATCATATGTATGAAAAAATGTCTTCACATGCACTATGCCATACCTATTAATATGCCTACTAGTGCATATGTATTTGTCCTATCTAATCTCTTGCATTTCCAGCCTTCTTATGCCTAAAATTTATGTAAAAAGAACTTATAAAATATAATTATATCAGTAAGAGAAGAGTTGAGGAGTTCTCCCTTTCCAAATCCTTATCATAGCATGAAATTACTCTTTCACATAACAGCTAGTCTAATTTTATGAACTCAATGGGAAGGGGTATCTACAATGCAAAAGACTCTGGTCCCCTGCAATTTTATGTGGGGTGGAATCTCTCTCTTTGGGACATCCAGCATGTCCAGTGCTCAAACTTTCTTCGGGTGGATCCTCATCTTGATTTCGGGAAACCATCGTTGTACCCCAGAATGAAACAATTTTGCATGTATCCAAAATATTCTAAACCTAAAAATACTGGATCTATTCACCGCATATGTGATAAAACTAGATCACATATCTCATCATGGATATGTACCGCACCTTATTGCAGATCATGGGATGGTATACTCGGTGTGAAGATTGTATGAGATCCAACCTTGAGCACAATTTATACATTTATACAGACACCACAACACTATTATTGTTACTTTACCATTTCGGTGTCCTTCAGTGGAAACTAGATGTTTCCATAGGAAACAGGGTTTAACCTGTGGCTTTGATACCAAATGTAACATACCCATATAACCACATGAAAATAATAATAATAATTTTTTTTGCCAATATATATATATATATATATATATGTATGTATGTATGTATGTATGTATGTATGTATGTATGTATGTATGTATGTATGTATGTATGTATGTATGTATATCATAGACCATTTTAATCATTCTCTATCATATATTAACCAGGGACTTCATGCTTATTACCACACTTACTTTATGATTCTTAGATGATACCTCAAACACCAAGGATAAAAAGGTACACTATATAAAACATCCTTAAAGATTTTATCCTAAAACTTTGCGAAATCCGAGTTCCAAATTCTCGAGTTTAAAACTTTTCCATGAAAAATGATTCCGTAACAGACTCTCCACAACGGTCCTTCCATAGAGTCCCACTTCTGAAATGTGGATTGCGGGTTGCAACAATCGTCTTTCACCTTTACAGATTTCTCTTTTTCAATCCCACTTCCGCAATGCGGATTGCAAATTGTGGAAGGAACTTATATAAAGTTCCTTTATAAATTTTCCTTCTGCATTGTGGATTGCGGAAGGCACTTAAATTCCCCATAAAAATTTCCTTATGCAATGTGGATTGCGGATTGTGGAAGTACTTAAATTTCTTAAAATAATTTCCTTCCACATTTCTGCTTCCGTATTATGGATTGCAGATTGCAGAAGTACTTAACTTCTTTACATAATTTTCTTCAGCACTCCCGCTTCTACATTGCAGATTGAGGGTTGTGGAACTACTTAAATTCTTTACATAATCTCCTTCCACATTTCTGCTTCCACATTGTGGATTGCAAAAGTACTTGACTTCTTTACATAATTTCCATCTGCATTTCTGCTTTCGTGTTGCGAGTTGTGGAAGTACTTAACTTATTTACATAATTTCCTTCTGTATTTCTTCTTCCGTATTGTGGATTGCGGATTACGGAAGTACTTAATATTATTTACATAATTTCCTTCCTCATTTTCGCTTTCGTATTGTGTATTGCGGATTGATGAAGTACTTAACATCGTTACATAATTTATGCTTCAGCATTGCGAATTGCAGAAGTACTTAACTTCTAGGAAAATTTAACCTTCCACAAACCATCTCACCCATAATTTTTTTTAGTTTTTCTTAAGGCATAGTTCATACTTGGAGATTTTATGGTAGGTTACAAGAGTCAATTTTCTTATGGAATCAACACATTCTTTTCACAAATTCCAACAAGTAAATGAAGATTATAAGTAAAGTGAAGGAGTTCCATTAAGCTAGCAAGCATTCCACTAATTGCAACGAATCCCTTACATCGGGGCATTAACAACGAAATTATAAAGAATCAAATTATTCTTGTAGAATCCATAAAATCATCCAAGATGTTCCATGCACAAAAAAGAGATATATTATGACCTCAATAATCTACAAGGAACTAAACATTTAAGGGGACCTGGTTGTACACCCAACCGAATCAAAATGGAACAATCATGTTCGACCCAACTGTATATTTGGACCAGTCTTGATTTCTATATTCAATCACCCCTGATCGAAACTATGCATTCCAAGAGTGGGGACAACCTGCCCCACGTCAAGTTTTCGAGAAATAAATCACTTTTCTAACACACAGTGCTCACGCAACAAGTATCTCTTTCATCCTTCCTAACACAGAGTGCTCCCGCATCAAGTCTTTCAGAATACTAAGTAACGCCATGCCTCCTCTCATATGCTTCTTTTTATATTTTTGTTTTTCTTAGGTCTTTTCGAGTTAGCGGTCAATTCCCCATGGATATCCCGCATCCCACAACATCCCATGATTTTCCAGGGCATGTCCAGTGCCATAATGACATGTTCACAGCTAGTGTAGGGTTAGTGCAAGAAGATGAGGGACCTTTAAGATGCAATCCTAGTTTTCAAAAACAACATCATGTTACAGAAAAATACATCAACCCGAGCCTGACATAGCACTTGGTATGGTTCAACCCGAGCCTGACATGTCATGGAACATGTAGGATAGGAAGACAAATCGTGTACGCGTTATATAACTACAAAACGCGCTCGCGATATGTAGTTATAAAATGCGTACGCGATTTGTCTTTGTATCCTACATGTTCCATGACATGTGAGGCTCGGGTTGAACCATACATATAAAAAAAAAATTAAATATACAGTCCCGAACCTACACAACTAAACTAAACTAATGAAAATAATATGAACCTACACAACTAAACTAAACTAGTTGATAATGATTAAATAACAATAAAAAGGATATGGACCTATAAGTTACATTTCAAAGGAAATTTTTTCAAATATATATTTACAATAAAGTGTAAATTTTTTAATTATTCTAAATGTTTTTTATGTTGATGGTGACGATGAATGATGATGATGATGATGACGATGATGAAGGTGATGATGATGATGAGGACGATGATGATGATGGCGATGACAATGATGATGATGAGGATGATGATGATGTTCATGATGTTCATGATGTTGATGATGAGGATGATGAACGTGATGATGTTGATAGTGATGATGATGAGGATGATGATGATGTTCATGATGTTCATGATGTTGATGATGAGGATGATGAACGTGATGATGTTGATAGTGATGATGATGAGGATGATGATGATGATGTTCACGATGTTGATGGGCATGATGACTGATGATGATGATGATGACAATGATGTTCATGACGTTGATGGTGATGAGGATGATGAGGATGTTCATGATGTTGATGATGAGGATGATGATGATGATGTTCATGATGTTGATGGTGATGATGATGAGGATGATGATGATGATGTTCATGATGTTGATGGTGATGATGATGAGGATGATGATGATGATGATGTTCATGATGATGTTGATGGTGATGAGAATGATGATGATGTTCATGATGTTCATGATGTTGATGATGATTATGATGATGATGATGATGATGTTGATAGTGATGATGATGAGGATGATGATGATGATGTTCATGACGTTGATGGTGATGAGGATGATGAGGATGTTCATGATGTTCATGATGTTCATGATGAGGATGATGATGATGATGTTCATGATGTTGATGGTGATGATGAGGAGGAGGAGGAGGATGATGATGTTCATGATGATGTTGATGGTGATGAGGATGATGATGATGTTCATGATGTTCATGATGTTGATCATGAGGATGATGATGATGATGTTGATAGTGATGATGATGAGGATGATGATGATGATGATGTTCACGATGTTGATGGGCATGATGACTGATGATGATGATGATGATGACGACGATGATGATGATGTTCATGACGTTGATGGTGATGAGGATGATGACAATGTTCATGATGCTCATGATGTTGATGATGAGGATGATGATGATGATGTTCATGATGTTGATGATGATGAGGAGGAGGAGGAGGATGATGATGATGTTCATGATGATGTTGATGGTGATGAGGATGATGATGATGTTCATGATGTTCATGATGTTGATGATGAGGATGATGATGATGATGTTGATAGTGATGATGATGAGGATGATGAGGATGTTCACGATGTTGATGGGCATGATGACTGATGATGATGATGATGATGATGATGATGATGGTGTTCATGACGTTGATGGTGATGAGGATGATGAGGATGTTCATGATGTTCATGATGTTCATGATGAGGATGGTCATGATGATGTTCATGATGTTGATGGTGATCATGATGAGGAGGATGATGATGATGATGTTCATGATGATGTTGATGGTGATGAGGATGATGATGATGTTCATGATGTTCATGATGTTGATGATGAGGATGATGATGATGATGTTGATAGTGATGATGATGAGGATGATGATGATGATGTTCACCATGTTGATGGGCATGATGACTGATGATGATGATGATGATGATGATGATGTTCATGGCGTTGATGGTGAAGAGGATGATGAGGATGTTCATGATGTTCATGATGTTGACGATGAGGATGATGATGATGATGTTCATGATGTTGATGGTGATGATGATGAGGATGATGATGATGATGATGTTCATGATGATGTTGATGGTGATGAGGATGATGATGATGTTCATGATGTTCATGATGTTCATGATGAGGATGATGATGATGATGTTGATAGTGATGATGACGAGGATGATGATGATGATGTTCACACGATGTTGATGGCCATGATAACTGATGATGATGATGATGATGATGATGATGATGATGATGATGATGATGTTCATGACGTTGATGGTGATGAGGATGATGAGGATGATGATGATGATGATGATGATGTTCATGACGTTGATGGTGATGAGGATGATGAGGATGTTCATGATGTTCATGATGTTGATGATGATGATGATGATATTCATGATGTTGATGGTGATGATGATGAGGAGGATGATGATGATGATGCTCATGATGATGTTGATGGTGATGAGGATGATGATGATGTTCATGATGTTCATGATGTTCATGATGAGGATGAGGATGATGATGTTGATAGTGATGATGATGAGGATGATGATGATGATGTTGATGATGTTGATGGGCATGATGACTGATGATGATGATGATGATGATGATGATGTTCATGACGTTGATGGTGATGAGGATGATGAGGATGTTCATGATGTTCATGATGTTGATGATGAGGATGATGATGATGATGTTCATGACGTTGATGGTGATGAGGATGATGAGGATGTTCATGATGTTCATGATGTTGATGATGAGGATGATGATGATGGTGTTCATGATGTTGATGGTGATGATGATGAGGACGATGATGAGGATGATGTTCATGATGATGTTGATGGTGATTTGGATGATGATGATGTTAATGATGTTCATGATGTTGATGATGTGGATGATGATGATGATGTTGATAGTGACGATGATGAGGATGATGATGATGATGTTCACGATGTTGATGGGCATGATGACTGATGATGATGATGATGATGATGATGATGATGATGATGATGTTCATGACATTGATGGTGATGAGGATGATGAGGATGTTCATGATGTTCATGATGTTGATGATGAGGATGATGATGATGATGTTCATGATGTTGATGGTGATGATGATGAGGATGATGATGATGATGATGTTCATGATGATGTTGATGGTGTTGAGGATGATGACGATGTTCATGACGTTCATGATGTTCATGATGAGGATGATGATGATGACGTTGATAGTGATGATGATGAGGATTATGATGATGATGTTCACGATGTTGATGGGCATGATGACTGATGATGATGATGATGATGATGATGATGATGATATTCATGACGTTGATGGTGATGAGGATGATGAGGATGTTCATGATGTTCATGATGTTCATGATGAGGATGATGATGATGATGTTCATGATGTTGATGGTGAT
>LPNX010795563.1:688286-704034 GCA_001517045.1 Pseudotsuga menziesii
GTGATGTTGATGATGAGGATGATGATGATGATGTTCATGATGTTGATGGTGATGATGAGGAGGAGGATGATGATGATGATGTTCATGATGTTGATGTTGATGATGAGGAGGAGGATGATGATGATGTTCATGATGTTGATGGTGATGATGATGATGTTCACGATGTTGATGGTGATGATAATGATCATGTTCATGATGATGATGATGATGTTCAGGGTGATGATGATGATGAGGATGACGATGACGATGAGGAAGGTGATGATGATGCTCATGATGTTGATGGTGGTGATGATGATGATGATGATGATGATGATGAGGATGAGGATGACGATGATGATGAAGGTGATGATGATGATGAGGATGATGATGATGATGTTGATGATGTTGATGATGATGAGGATGATGATGATGATGTTGATGGCGATGATGATGAGGATGATGATGATGATGCTCACGATGTTGATGGGAATGATGACTGATGATGATGATGATGTTCATGATTTTGATGGTGATGACGATGATGAGGATGTTTATGATGTTCATGATATTGATGATGCAGATGAGGATGATGTTGTTGATGTTGATGATGATGAGGATGATGATGATGACGTTCACGATGTTGATGGTGATCATGAATGATGATGAATGATGACGATGAGGATGATGATGAGGATGATGATGATGATGTTCATGATGTTGATGGTGATGATGATGATGAGGGTGATTATGAGGATGATGATGATGATATTCATAATATTGATGGTGATGATGATGATGAGGATGATGATGATGTTCATGATGATGATGATGAGGATGATGATGAGGATGATGATGATGATGTTGATGATGTTGATGGTGATGATGATGATGAGGATGATGATGAGGATGATGATGATGATGTTGATGATGTTGATGGTGATGATGATGATGATGATGTTCACGATGTTGATGGTGATGATGAATGATTATGAATGATGATGACGATGATGAAGGTGATGAGGATCATGATGTTGATGATGATGAACATGGCGATGTTGATGATGATCATCGATGATCAATGATCATGGTGATGATGATGATGATGATGAAGATGAATATGAAGATAATGACGATGATGATCATGTTGTTGTTGATGATGATGATGATGATGATGATGATGTTGATGATGTTGATGCTGAAGATGATGAGGATGATGATGATGATGTTCACAATGTTGACGGTGATGATGAATGATGATGATGATGATGATGATGTTGATGACGATGATGATGAGGATGAGCATGATGATGATGATGTTGATGATGTTGATAGTAAGGATGATGATGAGGATGATGTTGATGATGTTGATGGTGATGATGATGATGAAGGTGAGGACGATGATGATGATGATGAGGATGATGTTGATGATGGTGATGGTGATGGTGATGATGATGATGAAGGTGAGGATGATGATGATGATGAAGGTGATGATGATGAAGGTGATGACGATGATGAGGATGAGGATGATGATGAGCATGATGATGATGATGTTCGTGATGTTGATGGTGACGATGATGATGAGGATGATGATGATGAATGATGATGATGTTCATGATGTTGATGATGAGGATGATGATGATGATGTTGATGGTGTATGATGTTGATGGTGATGATGTTGATGGTGATGGTGAGGATGATGATGATGATGTCCATGATGTTGATGGTGATGATGATGATGTTCATGATGTTGATTGTGAGGATGATGATGAGGACGATGTTGATGATCATGATGGTGATGATGATGATCAAGGTGAGGATGATGATGATGATGATGATGAGGATGATGTTGATGATGTTGATGGTGATGATGATGATGAAGGTGATGATGATGATGATGATGAAGGTGATGACGGTGATGAGGATGAGGATGATGATGAGCATGATGATGATGATGTTCGTCATGTTGATGGTGATGATGATGATGAATGATGATGATGTTCATGATGTTGATGGTGAGGATGATGATGATGATGATGTTCATGACGTCGAAGGTGATGATGAGGATGATGATGATGATGATGATGTCGATGGTGATGATGATGATGAGGATGAGGATGATGAATGATGATGATGTTCATGATGTTGATGGTGAGGATGATGATGATGATGTTCATGATGTCGAAGGTGATGATGAGGATGATGATGATGATGATGATGTTGATGGTGATGATGATGATGAGGATGATGATGATGATGAATGATGATGTTCATGATGTTGATGGTGAGGATGATGATGAGGATGATGAGGATGAATGATGATGATGTTCGTCATGTTGATGGTGATGATGATGATGAGGATGATGACGATGTTCATCATGTTCATGATGTTCATGATGAGGATGATGATGATGATGATGATGATGTTGATGCTGATGATGATGAGGATGATGATGATGATGTTCATGATGTTGATGAATGATGATGAATGATGATGATGATGATGACGATGATGAAGGTGATGATGATGTTAATGATGATGAATGATGAGGATGATGAGGACGAGGATGAGGATGATGATGATGATGATGATGTTCATGATGTTGACGATGATGATGACGATGATGATGATGATGATGATGATGAAGGTGATGATGATGAGGATGATGATGATGATGATGATGATGATGAAGGTGATGATGATGATGAGGATGATGATGATGATGTTCATGATCATGATGTTGATGGTGATGATGATGAGGATGATGATTATGATGTTCATGATGTTGATGGTGATGATGAATGATGATGAATGATGATGATGATGATGAAGGTGATGAAGACGATGATGATGATGATGATGACGAATGATGATGATGCTCATGATGTTGATGGTGATGATGATGAAGATGATGGTGATGATGATGATGATGATGATGATGTTGATGGTGATGATTATGATAAGGATGATGATGATGGTGAAGATTATGATAAGGATGATGATGAACATGGCGATGTTGATGATGATGATCGATGATCAATGATCATGGTGATGATGATGATGATGATGAAGATGAATATGAAGATAATGACGATGATGATCATGTTGTTGTTGATGATGATGATGACGACGATGACAATGGTGATGATGATGAAGATGATGAAGATGATGAGGAAGGTGATGATGATGATGATGTTGATGATGGTGATGATGATGTTCATGATGTTGATGGTGATGATGATGATCATGTTGATGATGATGATGATGATGAAGTTGAAGATGGTGGCGATGATGATGGTGATGATGATGATCATGTTGATGATGATGATGATAATGATGATGATGAAGGTGATGATGATGATGATGATGATGATGATGATGATGATGATGAAGGTGATGATGATGATGTGGATGATGATGATGATGTTCATGATGTTGAAGATGATGATGATGATGAGGATGAGGATGAGGATGATGATGATGATGAAGGTGATGATGATGATGATGATGATGATGATGTTCATTATGTTGATGGTGATGATGATTATGAGGATGATGATGATGAATGATGATTATGTTGATGATGATGATGATGATGATGATGTTCATGATGTCAATGGTGATGATGATGAGGATGATGATGACTATGTTCATGATGTTGATGGTGATGATGATGATGATGATGATGGCAATGATGGCAATGGTGATGATGATGATGATGACGATGGTGATGATGATGGTGATGATGATGAAGATGATGGTGGTGATGATGATGATGATGATGATGAGGATGAGGATGATGATGATGTTCATGATGTTGATGGTGATGATTATGATAAGGATGATGAAGGTGATGATGATGGTTATGATGATGACAATGACGACGATGGTGATAATGTTGGTGATGATGATGATGATGATGGAAATGATGGCAATGGTGATGATGATGATGATGATGATGACGATGGTGATGATGAAGGTGATGATGGTGAAGATGATGATGATGAATATGAACATGATGAAGATGATAATGATGATCATGGCGATGTTGATGATGATGATGCTGGTGATGGTGATGTTGATGATGAGGAAGGTGATGATGATGAGGATGATGATGATGATGATGATGACAACGATGGTGATGACAATGATGTTCATGGTGATGATGACGACGATGGTGATGATGATGTTCATGATGTTGATGGTGATGATGATGATGATGATGATGATGATGATGGTGATGATGATGATCATGTTGATGATGATGATGATGACGATGGTGATGATGATGTTCATGATGTTGATGGTGATGATGATGATGATGATGATGATGATGATGGTGATGATGAAGCTGATGATGGCGATGAGGATGAGGATGAGGATAATGATGATGAGGATGAGGATGAAAATAATGATGATGGTGATGGTGATGATGATGATGATGATGAGGAAGGTGATGATGATGATGATGATGATGATGAATATGAAGGTAATGAAGATGATGATCATGTTGATGATGATGATGAAGGTGATGATGATGATGATGTTGATGGCGACGATGGTGATGATCATGTTCATGATGTTGATGATCATGAAGTTGAAGATGATGATGAAGTTGAAGATGATGAAGAAGATGAAAATGATGATGAACACTATTTTTGGTTTTAACAAACGCGCACACGATTTGTATGCACATAACGCGCTCGCGTTTTGTTTCTATATAACGTGCACGCGTTTTGTATAGTTAAATCGTGCTCGTGTATTGTTTAAATTCAAAAATGTATTCCCTCCAAATGATAAGGTTGAGCCTCCACGCATGCTTTCATGGAATTCCATGCCTATGTGTCTGCTTTGTACTTTGCTTTGGATTCAACATTCCTATGCCTTGGAGTATGATAAGCCATGACAAATTCAACATTATATCCATATTTTCAATATGCTCGTGTTTAGAGGTTCATCTGATTATGCTGCACACCTCCATTTTTTATGAGATTTTAGAAACAGATATGGTTTTTTTTGCAGATTCTAAATATGTAAATTTTAACAAGAATACATAATTTTTTCTATTTTTTTCTTATTTATCTTCTGTCATCACTCCTCAACTCAAAAAAAGCACTGGTAGTGTTTCGTCCATATCTCTTTCGTTTCTCAACCATTTAAAAAAAAATTTGTATGGTGCACTAAAGAACACCAACCTCTACATGCTATAAAAAACACATTTCCAAATAATTGCATTAAGACATTCAAATGCTGCACCCACAATTGACGTACCATTTTCGAGGTTTGATCTCTTAGATAATTAAAAAAAAATTTAAAAAAATTATTTTTATTATTGGAAAAATAGTTGTGCACTAGTCCTATATGTTCTCTATATGTATATCGGTTTTCGTAATTTTATTCCATCATTTAGACACTCAAACCCTGCACCCACAAAAACATATACCTTATAATTTGTCAAAAAAATAAAAAGTGCCCGTTAAAATTTATCTAACTTGATATAGTTAACAACATTTTCAATAGAAAAAATATATATATTTGGAAAGGTCATTCAATTTCCTACATTTCTTGTTTATTACTGATCACAAGATTCATTGTGTAAGTGTCTCAAAATATCCATGCAAGTTGATGGATGCCTGTTTTTTCAGTTTTGTATTGCATCTAACGTGCCAAAAGAGACCCTCAACTTCTTGCACACACCCTGTAACCTCCCTGAGGTTTCTCTTCCTCATCCCCCACTCTTTGCATGCATAGTTTTCTCATTCAAAACAGTTGTCCCCATCATTCACGATTTTATTACAAGCATAATGTTTTAATTACATCTATCCTCCAAGGACCTATTAGCGGATTCCAGATCCAGCCAATCTAATTCAAAAATAAAACAATGATAAAAAAATTATTACAAATAATGTTTATTTAATCGGGGATGTTACGGTATCCAAGTATTTTTCATGGAGCGAGCTCTAAGATGATTAATTAGGTATTAAATCTATCAGTTACCCCTTTTAGCATGTGTCATAGTCAAAACCTATTTCTAGTTGACAAAATCTACCAATGACACATGTAACCCACTTGAAGTTCCGTATAGAGCCACTTTAAAGGACTGATGTGATGGTAAAGGAAGAATTGAAGTCTCTTGAGTCTAAAAAGATTCAACAATACCCCTAAGGTGATTTTTTTTCTTCCTCATCCATGTTTACCCCTCTTCGATGTGTAAAATATTTCAATGGCATCTATATCCAACCTTGACTGCAAACACCCCTCAGAGAGAGAGTCTATATTATAGTTTGTTGGTATTTTTCATGGTGATTTAGTCGAAGAAATAGAATTTAGGGCATAGTTTCCATTATTGTTATCTTTTGAAATTAGACAAACCTCTAGATACATTCTCGGTGCACAACTAACATATTGATGGCATCCGGAGAACCCATTGAAGCAATTGCTAACCAATAAAATCAACTCTTTGAGTGGGAATATTGATGACATTTTAAGGTTGAAACACAAAGTATGGGTATTAAGGACTCAAACCATCACACCTAACATCTTGTGAGTATCACTTTCCTACTAGTATGGATATAAGGATCATTAAGCTATTAAATTAATTTCAAATCAAAATATTTTTTCTCTATTATCACCCACCTCCTCCCATCCTATTCAAGCCACCATCTTAACCTTCAAACCACATTAACACCCACTTTATGCCTTTCATTTCCAATTTTTCTTTTGGAAATGAAACAATTTTTTGCTCAACAATTAAAATATAATTCTTTGGTAAAATTTGGTAAAATTCGGTCGGAACTTTTAAAAATCCAAGTTACAGTTGTCAAGCTTTGGAATTTTGAGTGCCGAGATGAATCCATTTCTATAATAAAAATGGGATTAAAACATAGTTACATTCGTATTTTGCAAAAATAGTAAATGCTGTTGGAATACAAGAACAAATAGCCAATCAATCTTCAGATAATTTTACATGGAAGCATTTCTCTATTGTCACCCCACCGTCACCTATCCTGTTTAGAATTGAAGACACTATCTCAATATCCAAACTACAATAATTCTCACTATTACTTTTGCCTTTTAGCTTTCATCCATTTAGAATTCAAAACACCATATCAATCTCCAAACTACAACACTTTTTACCTTTCATTTTTTATTTTTTTATTTCAAATCAAAATATTTGTTTTCTCTATTATTACCCACCTCCTTCCATCCTTTTAAACACACCATCTTAGGCTTCAAACAACATTAACACCCACTTTCTTCCTTACATATCCAAATTTTCTTTTAAAAATGAAATAAAGTTTTGCCCACCAATTAAATTATAATTTGCCGACCTTTATCAATTAATCAAGTTTGCATTTAGGCAATTTCATACTTGAATTGTGATCGAGAGCCCCGATGGGTGGTTTCCAAGATACAAGTATGTGATCGATGAGTGCAACATAGATTTTCACACTATTGCTTTGTGCGATGAGTGCACCATAGATTTTCACACTATTTATGGAAATTAACACGATGCGATTTCTTTCCTTCCCGCGAGCGAATTATCTGTATATAGCATGTGAAATTTGATCTGTTTTTGCACTCGGCGTATTCCGTTTATGCGAAGTAGGAGTTCTGGGTTGATGAGTTGAAAACTTAGAGTAAGTTCGTCATAGCTGAACGTGGAGTTCTTCGCAGACTGAGGGAACGTAAATATAAATTCATCGCAACAAACAGAAATATAAATTCATCGCAGCAAACAGAGATTTGTGTTACGTACAACACAAACTCCATGGGAACAGAGGGAGAGATTAAATGGTCCCGTTGGAAGCCCACCAAAAGACAGAAAGAGATTTTGGAAGAGCTTTTCAGAAAAGGCAATTGTAACCCTAGTCGCTGTCACATAGATGAGATTACAATTCTACTCAAACAACATGGCAATGTACAAGCAAAGAATGTGTTTTACTGGTTTCACAATACTCACGAGCGTTACAAGAGAAAACAGAAAAAGGAGACCCGTCAGATGCAGCAGTCTCCTAGTGAATCAACAGTACCTCAGCGTCAGAATACTCAGAATGAAACAACCCATCAGATGCAGCAGTCCCCTACTGAATCAACAGTCCCTCAGCGTCAGAATACTCAGAATGAAAAGGATATTATTGTCAAAAGCTTGCACAGTCAAACATATTCTTGTCCAACTAAGGGTAAACTGTAGTTGCTTTGTTTTTTAATAGTCTTGAGCGTTTCCATTTTTGGTTGTTTTCTAAATTTATACCCGTGTCTGTCTATATTCAGCTCATGGCATTATCTTGGATTCTTCAACGGTTATGGCCCAGTGTTCAGCACAGGTAAGGAGGATTCTCATTTATTTTCGATTATTAGTAATTACTATTAGATTTCACATATCTTGTGTATTCTCTTATTAATTGTGCACGGGGTAATTTATATTATTGCTTTTAGGGGGACACAAATTCACCAGATTCATCCTTCCGTACATCAAGACAAAAGTTTCTGCCAATAGATTTGACAGTGAAACAACATTTACAATTTGTTGGGAACGAAACGTTCTCTAAACTTGATGGTTTCACAAACAACATTTACAATCTGTTGGGAACGAAACGTTCTCCTAGTGAATCAACATTACCTCAGCGTCAGAATACTCAGGGAACCCATCACTTGCAGCAGTCCCCTACTGAATCAAGAGTAACTGAGCGTCAGAATGAAAACGATGTTATTGTCCCAAACTTGGAGGGTCAAACCTATTCTTGTCCAACTAAGGGTAAACTGAACTTGCGTTGTTCTTTAACTGTCTTGATCGTTTCCATCTTTGTTATTTTCTAAATTTATACCCGTGTCTGTCTATATTCAGCTCATGGCATTATCTTGGATTCTTCAACGGTTATGGCCCAGTGTTCAGCACAGGTAAGGTGGATTTAAGTGGTATTCTTTTAGTCTCAATTTTTTTCCATTATTACTATTAGATTTCACATATCTTGTTGTCTCTCTTATTAATTGTACACGCGGTAATTCATATTATTGCTTCTAGGGGCACACAAATTCACCAGATTCATCCTTCGGTACATCAAAACAACATTTGCAATCTGTTGGGAATGAAACGTTCTCTGAACTTCATGGTTTCACAAACACCATGTGGAACAAAGGAGCAGTTACAAATGCCGGATGGGCGCATCATTTTACAGACACCCGCATAAGTAATGTTAATTGTTCGGCTGCGCAAGAACATGAACATGAAAAAAAAGACGAATTGCTGGAGTTGTTTCCTTTGCATCCAGACGGAAACCTCAGATCCATGTGCATTAGTAGTTTGAATGGTCACATAGAAACCAACAATATCAGGGGAGAAGGAGGTGAATGGTTGTCTTTGAAGTTTTTACCCTAGATACAACAGAATGGCATGCTCAAAGCTTCTCGATATTCGAAACATTTCGTATTTGAAATATAAACGCAAGCTAAGTGTATTTGAAATATAAGCTTTATTGCAGTCTATATATCTCAAAGAGTGTTGGGTGCTCTACTTTCATAAATAAATGCAAATGCATGCAAATTGTAACTTGCAGCTCTAATTATGTAATTGATCATAGCTTATATCGTAACAGGACTTAATTGTTGACTTGCTAGAAAGTTTTGTTTGTTTTATTCTGGAAAGTAATGTTTTTTTTTTTTTTTCCATTTAAATCAGTACTGCAAACAGTCTTGTGCAAATCTATATCCTTCCGTTTCAAGTCGGGAACAGAAAAATCATTAGTAAATAACTCTGGTTCACCCCTTAAAAATGAGACATTTTTTTTCCAAGTTATTTAGATATATTTTGAATACCATTCATACTTGGAATAAACTGTAAATGCGGATTTGTATGTTTTTTTATTTTTTATAAATATTTATGTAACTTTTTTTTCAAGTTTTTGCCTTTTATTTTCCAATGTTTTTTCATATTAATCATATATATGCCAAAACTATAGAGAGATTGTCTCATCTCCTTATTTGATTATCAACAACATAAATCTATGGATTTATCAAGTAGCAAGAGGTAGCAAGACTGATCTAATTTTTTTTGGTGTAGAGTCAGTTGGCCCTCCAGAAAGAAGAAAAAATATTAAGAAGAACCCACTAAAAGGAGAAAAGAAACAATTAGAGGTAGAGGAAGAACCACATATGGTAGAGAATATAGTAGTGGGACAAAAAAATGTATTTACTCAAACTTCTTAAACTTCCACTTACTAAAATATATATACTCCATGAATATATCTATAAAAGTTGATAAACATGTGATATGATGATTACAATGAGGGTGCACCCCGTATAAATAGGCTACATGATGACTTTTCACCAAAGGGGCGTGTACCTTAATTAAATGTAATTAATGTTATGCTATTTTTTTATATTATTATTATTATTCATTATTTTAATGTTTTTTTTGTTACTATTGAAGAATATTTAATGTCTTTATTTTTGGCCTTGGGTTATATTTTGTGGCTACATGACAATATGAGCTCATAAATGCTAAACAATTTTTTTGAAATGAAAAAGGATTGATCCATCCTAATTCGGTTTGCATTTCCACTATAGGGTGACATCTTGGAGTTCATTTATGGTAGTATACATATTTTTTGTCACTTGTCTCTGATTTTAACAATCTATGCATTTACGATGTCGATGGCAATAAGGTACTTGAGTTGCTTGTTAATTGTGTTAGAATATAATCCGCAGGGATTATTGTAAATAAATAAATAAATAGTAGGAAGCCGAAAAGGCTCGGCGGAAGGTGAAACCCAACCGTCATATGATTTGTATAAATATAGGCATTTGCATTGGAATAATAATCAATCGGGAGTTATTACCTATCAGTGGTATCAGAGCGGGTTCCTGTCATAACTCCTACTGTTAAATTTTAGTCTTGGCAGCCTGTATGCTTGCCAGTGCATTGCTAGACCTCGAGTCTTCCCTCTGCTCTTCCCTCCTACCAGTGCATTCATTGTATGCGTTATTCTCATTTTCATGAGACTACTGCTGCGTTGAAGACTCTGGAAGTGTAACCCTAATCCCTTGAACGTGGTGAATGAGTATTCTTCTGCGTGAGACCATATTATTCTGCGATCTCCTCCTTCTGCTGCGTGAGTTTGAGTATATCAGAGCTGCGATTATCCTTTCACCATTTCCACCAGAGATTGGTGAATATGGTCTATAGTGTCTCCGAAATTCTCCATACAATCTTTGAGTGCCGCCTTTTCTCATCGTAGCTCTTCTGAATTTAAGGCCCGTAGCCCAGACATACACGTTGTGGGCATACTCCGTGAAGAACAGCGTGGACACCTGCGTGAGAGTTCTTGTTTCCATTATACTTTTGAAAAATGTAGCTGTGTATTGTTGTTGCATGGAATCGAGATGGAAGTCGTCTTGCATGCAGTACTATGGATGGAACAATAGGAATATTTGATGTGATACGAACCCTAATTTCTGCTGTGAATTTGGAGCAATAATTACAACGTGGAGCTGGACCGGAAGCATGGAGCGTAAACCCTAATCTCTTAAATTTTTGACTTAGTTGACTGCATTCTCGTGGCTTGATATCATTGAGTGTGTAGTATCGGTGCCTTGATATCACACATCTACTGTGTTGAAGACCGCATGGTATAATGTATGCTGTGAATTGTGCGTGGAGATGTTCTGAAGATTGCGTTGGGTATCTGTGATCTCCTTCCTGCGACTTGAAGACTGCGTGGAGATTTCTCCTCCTGTAAATGATGTGCTGGCTGCGTTTTGATTTGGTAAGGTGAGTGTTGTGTTGGAGTGTGATTGATATCAGACTGCTGGCTGCGTTGGAGTGTGATTGATATCAGACTGCATAATACCTATGCTGGAGACTGATGGTTGCGTTGGAGTAGCATTGATTCATAAACCCTAATTCCATTGTCTACGTTTTGAGCTGTTTGGACCTTTGTTGTGACCGGAGTTGAAGAGCTGCCTGAGTGGAGCTGCGTGGAGATGAATGTGAAGATTATTGCTGCTGAT
Source organism: Pseudotsuga menziesii (assembly GCA_001517045.1). Classification (NCBI taxonomy): domain Eukaryota; kingdom Viridiplantae; phylum Streptophyta; class Pinopsida; order Pinales; family Pinaceae; genus Pseudotsuga; species Pseudotsuga menziesii. Next base: position 700,273 of record LPNX010795563.1, read on the forward strand.
AATTGCTGCTACTAATCTCTTGATTTTACAGGAGTATATAGTCTGGTGCTTGTTTTTTTTGTGCACTTATATCCATTGCACACTAATATATTAGCTTCTGGTGTGTCCACATATTGTATAAAAAAAAGGAATGCTGTTGTATATTTGAAGCTCGTGATTGATATATTTTGTATACTGAAGAAGCTTGTGTATGCTCACCTAAAGCTTGCATTGTTTTCACCTTGGTAGAGACTGTAGACCTGCAAGGTTATTATTTTTCTATTTCTCTTTGTAAATTACACTAAGAGTTGAAAAAAATGCAATCTATAGCATCTATAGTTGGTGCCACTCTCACTGGAAAAGAGACCTATTCAGAATGGTGGAGGAAGATCAAATCTGCCTTCATCTACAATGACCTTTGGGACGGCATTTGTGAAGGCAGCACAATAGAGACAGAAGCTGGAAAGCCCATAACCATAGACCCAAGACCTCTAGAATCAAAGAAAGAGAAGGCCATTTGGAGAAAAAAAGACAAGAAATCTTTAGCTGTAATCACTGCCACTGTCAGTGAAGAGGTGAGCCAGCACATATTGCCTGCAACATCATGTTTTGAAGCACTAAAAATATTAAAAGAACTGTATGATTCACACTCTGAAATGGAATTTATTCAACTAATGTTAAAACTATTCAGTCTTGAAGTAAAAGACAATGATCCCATGTTAGTTGCCTCTGAAATCAAAGCCATCATGCACAAGATTCAAGCCTTTGGTATGAAACCAGATCTTCCTCTTCCAACATTTGTATAATCTTTGTATCCTACTCACTCCAACTATCTTGAATCGTTGCAAGCTAGTGACAAGTTCAAATCACTAACATTTGACACCCTGGTAGAAAAGATAGCTGATAGAGAGAAAGCCTTTGGTAAGAAGACAACCGATCATTTTGGAGAATCACTTTGCTTTGCTCAAAAAGCAAAGAACCATGCCAAATACCAATCCAAAGATCATCCCAAAGGAGAAAGCAGCAAGAGAGGCAGAGGAAGAAGAAACTTCAGAGGCAGAGGGGGCAGAAATAACTTCACCAAAAGATCATATTTGCAGTGCAAGCATTGTGGAAAGACTGGGCACACATTAGATCAGTGTTGGGCTTCGTGGGACTCCATCAAAGACAAGCACAACAAAAAGAAAGATGATAATAAAAATCAAGATGCTAGTAAATCTTCTGATTTTGCTCATTGTATTGTTGCACATTGTAATCTTGGAATTAATGAAATGACTTCACTTTCATCTTACAAAGTTTGTTGGCTACTTGATACTGGTGCAACATCACACATGACATTTAGAAACGATTTTTTTGAAGAACTTAATGAAACAATAGATGGCATAGTTTACTTTGCAGATAAGTTAAGTATTAAACCAAAGGGAATGGGCACCATTCGACTGAAGATGCCTGGATTCCCTAATTTCTTGTTGAAGAATGTTCTTTATCTTCCAGAGTTGCAGAGAAGCCTGCTGTCCATGGTGGAAATTCGATAGCAAGGCCATTCCATCCACATGTTTGATGGAATCATTGAAATAAGAAAGCCCTCTGACAACCAAGTCATCATGACTGGATACGAAGATGGAAAGCTGTTGAAGCTCAAGGGTTCATCCGCAAGATTTCAGAACTATGCCTACCTCTCTCAGCATGGAGAAGGTAATATGCCATCTAGCTCATTGTGGCATGCAAGATTTGGTCATCTAAATTATAACAGTCTTCGCTTGTTGAAAAAGAATGGTGTATTTGGCTTCCCCACCATTCCTAAAGAGAAGAATAAATGTGATGCATGTATATTAGGGAAACATAGTAAGCTGCCATTCCATGAATCTAATTTCAGAGCAAGTAGGAAATTAGAACTAGTGCATTCTGATTGATGTGGCCCAATGGCAACTCCTTCAGCAAATGGGAATAAGTATTTTATGACATTTGTTGATGACTACTCACGAATGTGCTGGATTTACTATTTAAAGACAAAGTCAGAAGCATTTCAAACATTCAAAGACTTTCATGCATTGATTGAAAAACAAGCACAATAAAAAATTGGTACACTTCGTACTGATAATGGAAAAGAATACACTTCAAATGCTTTTGAAAATTATCTTCGCCAACATGGAATTGCACATCAGAATACAGTTCCCTACAATCCTCGACAAAATGGTGTAGCAGAGAAAATGAATAGAACCATAATGAATATGGTTTGCTCAATGATGTTTTTCAAGAATGTAAAACTAATGTTTTGGGGTGATGCAGTAAAATGTGCAGCATATTTGAGAAACAGAAGTCCCTCAAATGCGCTTGATAACAAGACTCCACATGAAATGTGGTTTGGCCATCTCCCTTCAGGCAGGCATCTCAGAGTTTTTGGTTCCACCTGTTATGCCTTGATTCCAAAGGAGCAAAGAAACAAGCTTGGTGCTCGAAGCAGAAAATGTATTTTCCTGGGGTACGAAGAATACTCCAAGGCATACCGTCTATATGATGAGGTAAACAAGAAATTTTTTATTTCCAGAGATGCCATTTTTCTTGAAACTAATAAAAATGACCAATCCATTGAGAGACAGCTTGACCATTTGGAAAGTTATCCTCATCCAAAGACATATTCTGAAAATGAATATGAAATTCCAAACATTGAAGGGGGGATTCCTATTCTGGATCAACCTTTGGAATTTCCATATGAAGCACCAACTCCCCCGCATGAAGAAGTTCCTGCTACTTCACTTGAACAAGAGGTTCAACTGGATGATGTGATTGAGAGAATTGAAAGACTCTCAATCAATGATGAAGCACCACCAGCTGATCAACTAGGACCATCATAGAAGATTCCTAAATGGGCCACAAAGACACTTGAAAGTGTCCATCCAGATGAAGTTGGAAAGACGGAACGAGAAGTTCGAAAAGACATGAAGATGGAGGAGGAGCAGATAATTCAGGTGATGAAATGGATGTATCATTTGATTGTGAATTTAATTTATCCGCTAACTTTGAACCAACTTCCTTTGAAGAAGCTTCTATTCGGGCTGAGTGGAAAGAAGCTATGTAGAATGAGTATGATGCACTCATGAAGAATGGAACTTGGAAGCTGGTTGACCCTCCAGTTGGAACCAAACCAATTGGCTGCAAGTGGGTGTACAAGAACAAATACAAATTAGATGGCTCACTTGACAAGCACAAAGCGAGGCTTGTAGAAAAAGGCTATGCATAGAAAGAAGGAATTGACTATGAAGAAACGTTCTCTCCTACAGCAAAATGGGCTACCATCCGTACCTTACTCTCTTTAGCTGCTTAGAAAGGGTGGAAAGTTCATCAGATGGATGTGAAGACTGCTTTGTTGAATGGAGACTTGAAAGAGAATGTATTCATGTCTCAGCCAGAAGGCTTTGTTGTGAAAGGAAAAGAACAAAAGGTATGCAAGCTTGTCAAATCCTTGTATGGCCTAAAACAAGCACCTCGCGCATGGTATGAAAAGTTAACCGAGCATCTTTTGAAGTTAAATTTTGAACATTTTGATCTTGATGATGCAACACTGTTTATAAAGAAAGTTGGAAGATCTATTGTGTATCTTGTGGTGTACGTAGATGACCTTTTGATGACAGGGAACAATGAGAGCTATATAGCATCCATAAAGAAATATTTGAAAAAGTTCTCTGAAATGACAGATATGGGACATCTCCACTATTACTTAGGAATTGAAGTCACTCAACATCCTAAGTACATATTCCTATCCCAGAAAAAATATGTTGGAGA
>LPNX010795628.1:0-24546 GCA_001517045.1 Pseudotsuga menziesii
ACATACAATATATGAATACATGCACATTCAATGTATATAAGTTCATGAATTAATTATAAAATTATAATTAAATTCTAAACAAATTAACATGTATATATATAAAAATTATGAGCTAGAACACTATGAAATTGAATATATGAATATGCAATATGAAATTATATGAATATATGAATATGAAATTATATGAACTAGATCACTATGAAAATGAAATTATATATTTGAATATGAAATTGCATAACTTTTAAATTATACCAATATTGTTAGCAATGGAATTTGATTCTCCCATCATAGGTTGATTTTCAACTTCTTCTCCTCTCAAGATTGCTCTTTTTTACCTCTTTCTTTCTCTATCTTTGTCTCTTATTTCTTTGGTGTTTCTTTGATTCCGAGTAGATATTTTACTTTGATGTTTCTTGCTTCCCATTGTGACTGATCAACAATCCAAATTGATACCTGCAACAATATGTAAACACAAAACACAATGCTAAGTTTGCTAACACAAGCATTCTTTCAAATAGGTTAGTCAATTGTGAAGGATAAAATTAGTAACATGTTTATGTTTTATGTTTTTTATTTATATAGAATTTCTTTAGGAATTTGGGTGGAAAATGTGGTTGGAAAGGTAGTTGGAATAGAATTAATTCCATCAATGCCTATGTCCATTCTAATATCCTCGGAATTTTGAAGTAACAATTATGGGCATAAGCCCCATTGATTATGATGTTACTTTGATGTTTAGTTGGTATATTGGGTCTAAGACCCCACTGCATATGCACATGATGATTTGTTTGATATATTGGTTATACACCAATTGCATATGTTATATATATATATATATATATATATATACATATGTATGTATGTATGTATGTATGTATGTATGTATCATTTCATGTGTTGGGCATGGACCCTGAAGCACATAATTGATGAGATGTTTGTGTTGAGTGAGGAGCTCTAGAGCACATGGGTATTTGATGTTTGTGTGTTGAGCGAGAGCCTTTGGAGCACATGAGTATTTATATTTGTGTTGAGCATGAAGCTTTGAAGCACATGAAAATATAAATCAGAAGTGTTGGGCACAAGCCTTGGATCCTTCCAAGTTGATGTTGAGCATAAGATCTAGAACATCATATCCTTTTCCATTCTATCTCTAGGTGTATCCTAAAAGTACATCCTATCATTAATGTTGAGTGAGGATCTCTGTAATTGCACTAAGTTTGTAAATCCTTGTTTTTTAGCATTGAGTATGAGCTCTCGATAAGCGCTAGGAGTTACTGAAAAGAATTAATTATGTCGAGTGAATACTACTCGAATAAAAATTTTATATCATCTTACTTATTCTTAAGTGATTAAATAAAATTTTGAATTTTTTCATCTCATCATGTACTGAAGAACTACCATGTTATACGAGGGAATCCAACATGCAAGGAGGTTTAGAGTTGCCTAACATAGTTGACCTAACCACTACTTGAAGGCCTTCTTAAAGAAAGTGTCATATGTTTAGGGATCATGCTATATGATACCTAAGGACAATATGTTAAAAGATGATATATATACATATAAGTATATAATTTATACATGATATGATATTATTATTATTACCAATGAAAAATAAATATTAAAATACCTACAAGAGTCCAAATAGGAACTAGCAAAAGGTTCCTAAGTTAAATATTAAAAGTACATAAGTTAAATAAAAAGGGTTAAATCAAGAAATCAAATGATTCTTGATTTAACTGCCCCTTTGACTGAAGAGTCTTCCTATAAAAACACAAGCCAAAGAGAGGCTTGGGGATTCTTTTTGTTATTCCATATTTCCACCTGATTATTCTCAAGAGAGTTCTTGGAGAACAATTTTCCTCAGAGGAAAAATGAGAATTGATTAAGAACATGATATCCCAGATAGAGAAGCCTTACCTTAGGAGCTCTAAGCTACTTCAAGCATGTTGGAATCAACTTGGGGGATATTAAATTGAGCACGTAGATCTGTGGACAAACACACAACTCACAAAATAGATCACACAATTTACTCAGCAATTGAAGAATGAAACAATGCAAAAATGGTTTGCAGTTGTGAATGCTTTCATTAATAAAAAAGTAATCAAATGATAATTATAATGATGTACAATGGCTTTAATAGCCACATGAAATTCAAATCCACATGAGGAAATTCGAATTGATAGACTCTACTTGACTGTAGGTAACTAGGACCTTGTCTAAATCACTATCAGAGGACTCAATAGTTAACTGACCTTGTCTAAATCATAACCGGAGTTCATCGGAGCTCTAAAACACAACTCAAGTGTTACATTCAGTGTTGACTAAGGCTAATTGACTGTGGTAGGTGAGAAATGCGCCCCTCCTAAGTGCACTCATGTAAACCTAGCGCTAACTGAATGTAGAGGACTAGAACTAAATGTACTGACTCCTAACTTAGCTTGCCTAGTCATTAACTGAATTGAACTGACCTTGGTTGGTTTCGGCACTCCCAGTGGCTCCTAAATTGTAGGGATTTATCTAGGAGGCTCCTAAACTGATGCAATTAAGTGCAATAAGTGGAAGTGAGCCTCAATTAGTGTTCCCCACACTTTAGTAACTGAAACATGTGCCCAAATTAGGCCAAGTGGACCCAATGGTGCTAATGACTAAAAATAAATTGGATGGATTCTCGATTTAGACATGACTCTTGATTTATACATATGACCAAATTCTGACAAGGGAGGATTAATAATCCAAACACCCCCCCCCTGAATGCTAACTTGGACAATCTGTGGACCCTGCTATCTAATACCATAGGTCACCCATTACATCAAGGAAAATAAAGTAACTACTTAATACAAGGAGCTGGGGAAAAAACCACATGGGAAAAAATCCCCCCCTCTATCTAGGCAGGTAGAATCAGGTCTCAAGTTTGAAAAACTTGAAAATATGTTGCTGCAATCTTCATCTCTGTGAGGTAGCAAATCATCATGCATGGTGTGCTATGCACAGGTATTCTGGGGCCTGGCATGTAGAATTCTCCTTCTTCTCCAAAAATGATGATGGAAGGAAGGAGGAATGTAACCTTTGTCTCTTGCTGAATGAAGAGGTGTATGATCATATCCATTCTTCTAAATGTAGTGAGACTGATCCCTTGCCATATAGCATATTATAGGGAGTCTATTGCATCTCTCTGAAGGAGGTAAGATTGCATGGCATAGCACAAGGGTCTTTCCTTTCTGAGTGTCAGGTGATTTTCCAGTCATATTCCTAGCTTCTAGTTTGGAAGTAGGGACTGAATCTATATCTAAGTCACCATGAATATCAATCTCATAAACTGATAAAGATGGATCTGCAATACTAGTAGAAGCTGTAAAAGAAGTAGATGCAATGATTTTACCTTCCCTTGTAAGTGGCTGCTGAGAGTGCACTGGTCCTGAAGGAGGCATGAAATGTGAGGACTCATATGCTTTTGAAGCATGATTTGCAGTTCCCTTTTCTATGATGCTCCTAGTAGAGATATCTGTGATCTCCACTGAGTCAGGACCAAAGATCACTCGCTTTGGAGATCCAGTATGGGTCATCTAATAGACAGATAACAGGTTTGAAGCTAGGGAGGGAACAAATAGCACATCTTTGAACCTTCCATGTTCAAGCTTGATAGAGCCCTTCCCCTTTGTTTTGACTTTACTGTTATTTCCCATCTAAATACTAGGACCATCAAAGGACTGAAAAGAAGAGAATTATTCTCTAGATGCAGCCATAGGCTTGGAAGCTCCAGAATCAATGAGGAAGACATGTGATGATGTGCAGCAAGCCTTCAATGCATGGCCTTTCCTTTGGTATTCTTCATCTTCTTCTTCTTCAGAGTCATCCTTCCTTGTGCTAGAAGGTATAGAAATGTTATGCTTATTCAAAAGAAGAGACATTTCATCAAGTTATCTTCTCATACAGGAGCTTTCTGAATGAAAGCCCCTTCCACAGTAAGAGCAGAGGACCTTGCCTTTGTCGTTATTCTTTCTTCTCTTCAAACCCGAATATTCTTTTGACTGCTATTTCTTGACAGGAGACTCATCCCTTTGCTTCCATTTGTCATTCACTACCTTATCTCCTCTTGCAACCAGAGCTAGAACTTTGGAAGATCGAATGATCCCCATTTGGATCAATTTATCATTCTTAGAAATAAGAGATTGGATGAAGGAATTAAGAGTGGGCATATTCCAATTTGGAGTAGTGAGCCTTACTATTTGGAAGGTGGATACAAAGACTGAGTAGTCTACATTGATCTTTGTGATAATGGCAAGGATGAGCTGATCTTCATCCTTCTCCACTTTGCATTTCTTCAACTGATATATTAGGTTCTTGAACTTTGTGAAGAATTCATTCAGTGATTCAAAATTGGATGGATTAAGAGTGATCAGATCATTTTCTAGCTGATGGACCCTCATCTCATCCTGCTTATCAAATAAGGAGGAAAGCTTGTCCCAAACCTCCTTGGGAGTCTTAAATTCTTGGATGTGGAATCAAATATATCTAGAGACTGAGGAGAGCAAGTGTCCATGAGCTTCATCAAGCCTATTCATGTACTTTGCTTTGTCTTTTTCTGAAGCCGGCTTTGCCTTTGTTTCTTCTATGAGTCTGAAGAGATACTTGGTGTGGAGCATTACCACCATGTCTTTCTTCCACTGGTGATATTTGAAGGGAGTGAGACGCTCCATTGGATGAGCCATTTTGAATGTAGTAAGAAGGACTGAGCTGCTGTAGCGAATGCAGTGAGAAGAAAGGGCTGCTTGTAGTGAATGCTATAAGAAAAGATGATAACCTGTCACACAATCAAACATACAAAGTAAGGTTGAAAGTCTACACTTTTGGAATTTCCTTCACACCCATCATATTTGATCAAGCAAGCTTGATCAATAATTTCCTAACTTGGGATATTAAGTGGTAAATTCTCCGCTTCCAGTGTAGTACTGGAAGGAGCAATTTGCTCAAAAAAATTGATCTAGCTGGAGATATGAGGAGGAGAGGTGTCTTGTCCACCGAGGCTCTGATACCATGTAAGGTTTTCCATTACACCAAAACCTGTAGATGTTGGTGAACATTTGAAACCCAGCACAAGGCCCAATCACTAGGAGTGGTGGTTAAACCACTTGTTTTATATTCCTAGAGGTGTGATGGTTATACCATGTAGAGGTACCCGATACTCCAACACCTCGCCTCTGGCATAGATCGACGGAATTGAACTTGAGATCTCTGCTCTCATACCATATTAAATTGAGCACATATATCTGTGGACAAACACACAACTCACAAAATAGATCACACAATTTACTCAGCAATTGAAGAATGAAACAGTGCAAAAATGGCTTGCAGCTGTGAATGCTTTCATTAATTAAAATCTAATCAGATGATAATTACAATGAAGTACAATGGCTTTATTAGCCACCTGAAATTTGAATCCACATGAGGAAATTCAAATTGATAGAATCTACTTGACTAAAGATAACTAAGACCTTGTCTAAATCATTATCAGAGGACTCAATAGTTAACTAACCTTGTATAAACCATAATCGGAGTTCATCGGAGCTCTAAAACACAACTCAAGTGTTACATTCAGTGTTGACTAAGGCTAACTGACTATGGTAGGTGAGAAATGTGCCCCTTCTGAGTGCAGTCATGTAAACCTAGCGCTAACTGAATGTAGAGGACTAGAACTGAATGTATTGACTCCTAACTTAGCTTGACTAGTCAATAACTGAGCTGAACTGACCTTGGTTGGTTTCGGCACTCTCGGTGGCTCATACATTGGAGGGATTTGTCTAGGAGGCTCCTAAATTGATGCAATTAAGTGCAATTAGTGACAGTAAGCCTCAATTAGTGTTCCCCACACTTTATTAACTAAAACATGTGCCCCAATTAGGCCAAGTGGACCCAAGGGTGCTAATGACTATAAATAGACTGCATGGACTCCCGATTTAGACATGACTCCTGATTTAGACATATGACCAAATTTGGACAAGGGAGGATTAATAATCCTAACAGAGGGATCCATATTAAAACCAGGAACGATTATGGGTTATGGTTGGGAGGAACGTGGTAGTTCCTAAGTGATTTAGTTATCTAAAAAGACGCCATATATGTCTATGAATTTGTTAATACTGGGTATTTGAGTGTGCAGGTTTTCATCCATTGAAACAACTTCATCTTGCAGGTATGAGGTTCTTGATTTTTCCCTTGTAAAATACACAAGTTTTACTATTTGGAGTAGATTGAATTATAAATGATTATTTAGTAACAATATGCTATGAGCTAGGTTATCTATAGAAGGGTTTTTTTTCTATCCTCATTGTTTATTAATAGATATATTTCTTTTATCGAAGGTTGTGTCATCTATTTGTCTATTTCCCCGCGATATTCTAATATATTTTATTCATGATGAAATATGTACCATTAGTGCTATCTACATGAGGGTTTTGTCTCTAGTTCTTTTCTGCAAATCTATTTCTTGTCTATTAATTAAATTTTTTGTTTTCTAGTTCATTTTGCAATTTATTTCCTGTCTATAAATTTAAAGTTCCAAAAAGCTAGAACTAATTAAAAACAGAGCCTATATCCTATCTCTGTTGGCAGATTTCATATTGCCAGCAGGCTTATATTAAATATAAATAAACCAAACTAGTATCTATAGCATTATCCTAATCTCTAGGCAAACGATTATAACATAAATATAAATGGTTAACACTTTAAATAAAATATTATAAAAATAGAACTATAACCAAATTATTTCCATATTATAAACAACAATATCAAATATCAAACTAAGCTATCGAGACCTCTAAGGTATGTAGGCACAAGTTCCTCATTCATCATAACCACACTATATACTTTATAGCATAAACATTAAATACATTATCCAAATCATATCTCACAAGAGATATCAACATAATAAATCAACCCTACGTTAATTACAAAACACCTTAACATATATCTATTCAATCAAGAGGTTACATGATCGAATCCTATTGTCATTCATGACAAACCAAAAACCCCACACATACCATTTAGAACCAACGTATCCCAAGATCGAATCCGGCAAAGCTCACCGCTTAAAAACCCAAGATACATTAAAAACATGACTGGCATCAAATCCTATAGGATTCGCTAGCAACGTTTCAACGATGTAATAATTTATAAACTACTTTACACAGTCTACGCTATAACAATTAAATACAAGAAGAGCTATCCATCGATCAAAACCATTTCCCTATCAATGTTTCCATACACCAAAGGCCAATAGAATATACATGTTGAAAATCATTTCAATATTTCTCCACAAAGTAATAATAACCCCAAGTTATATGCTGTATACTTTTTGTGGTTCACAACCACTATAAAAAACCATAATCCATTAACATAAACCTCAAAACCCATTGTCTATGCTAGAATAGAAATAACATCCATTTCGTAAGGATAACCCATAGTTCACGGATCTAAAGCCAAACAACTCTGTTAAAAACCCAAATAAGAATTTAATTACATGCATCAAATTTAGACAGGGTCAAAACATTGCTAAACTAAGAATTGTAACCATTATTTATACATAGTAGAAAATTCATTACAAATTAACCACTATAAAATATATATATAATTACACAGTCGCATTTCCAAGCTAATGCATCATTGAAAGCAATGGTATTGTCACCATTTATCAAAACCCAACATTATAAACAAAACACTAAGTCTATAATATTTACCATGGCCACAATGTTAAGCTACCAACCAATTAATCATTTACAGAGCTAAGTCGTATCAGTCTCAGCCCGAAGGCGCCAAACCCAACAAAAACCCCAAACTGTATATGCATCTCTAGATGCTTTACATTAGTTTTACAAACAGACCCATACTAGTCACAACCCTTAAACCAAACCAAGTCTTCATTCATCAAACGACGAGCTTAAAGCTCTATCAAAACACCCATACGTAGAGGAACAAGTTTTAAGCTTGTTTGTAATAGGGCTTACCTGTGAAGGGTAATGCATTGATAACCTAGAGGACCCACAACCCACACAGTGAAGGCCATGCTACCTGCAAACATAGGAAAACGAAAGGTGAGAAGTATGTCAAACCTTCAAACTAAAAAAACAAGAAAACAAGTGTTGCAAAACTAGAATGAAGGGCATACCTTCCAAAGGGAAGCTGAAAACCAAACCTCAGGCTATGATATAGAGCAGAGATCTGAACAAATATCACCCAATGAAATGCCAAATGACCCATTCTTCCATGACAGTCCAAGCTTAGGGATTGATACCACCAACTCCCAAGGAGCATTTACTCTACCACCCTGTCCACCACTACATCGAATTCCAAACCCAAGTCTATAGTTCATAAACCTCAAAAATGCATTTAGACATTTGAATGACATGAACATTATTAACCCCATTAATGGCATCATGGACATAGGAGAAATCCATGATTCATGGTATATGCAATATGCGATGAATGGATTATAGCATACCTTCAACATGTATAAAAACCATAATCTACATATGGCTGACATCTAATATCTTAAGCCATTTCACAATACAATTAAGCCATTTAAAAGTCAAGTATAGGTTTGAAGCTAAATTAAGGTCTTAGAACCATGAGTAGTAATGGTAACCAGTATAGACATAGGTATAAATAAACCCATCCAGGAGTAAAACAATCATGCAAACAATAGCAATAAGAGTCGATAAGTTAGGACTGTGTTCTGTTTGACCTGCAAAGTTGGGAGGTAGACGAGCATAGAAAGTATGTCTTTATTTAACTGCTATAGTGAGTTTTCCATCACCTAGTGCACCTGCAAAAAACAATGAAGAGATGCATTATTTCAATATGAACTAAGTAAACCCTGTAATGATGAGTGAAACCAATTAGCTCTACGAGTGATCATATAAGGGATACGAGTCTTGCAACTCCACAAGTCAAGTTTTTCCATAAACTAGTAACCAAAACCTATAATCAGTAAGTAAGCAATAAATAGTACACACATATTCATAAATACATGATAGGAAGAAATCATTGAAAAAGCATACCATCTAACTCATATTCAAGTAACACAACAACAACATAGAATTACATGAATAACCACATCAGGGGAAACATCTAGAGGAAGGTAAGAACAACTTATGACAATTAAGTTCCAGGAACAAAGTTGGTCATGTTCTGCATAAGATAAGATAATGTCTGGATGAAGAAATAAATAACTAGCCTAATAAAAAAAAATATTTTCAAATTTTGGGGACATTGCAAGTGGTATCAGAGCCCAATTTCAACACTAAGAGACCAAATGGGCATACCAAACATTCATTACATAAAATAAAGTATTTTTTACAATTTTTGTCAGCTAACATAAATTTTTCCTGTAATTAAAAATTTGCAATTGCAGGATTTTAAAATAGCAGTTCAGACCATGAACACTGAAGAAGACAACAGCCGACAAGGAAAGTGAATACCCCCACCCAGGAAGCAGAACTAGTGGTAGAACTAAAGTCTAATATATTGAAAACCATCCAAAGTCTCCAAGCAAACTTACAAAGTTCCAGAGATGACAATCTGAATGAAAGAAAGGAACATCCAAAAATTAATGAAGCATTGCTGCGGAACATGATGGGAGGAAGCCCGCAGGGAAAACCCACTCATTCCACAAATAGGTTCAAGAAATAATTTTATCGTAAACAGACCATAATCCCAAGAGAAGAAGGAAACAAAGAACATTCCCATGAACCTCTATAAAGAGATTATCACAATCCTTCTAGTGATCATTCTCTTTCTCCATGCAGAAAGAAACAGAGAAATGGTGACAATCTCTAGGGGGAGTTCAGAAAAATAAAATTCCCAACATATGAAGGAGAAATGAACACAGGGTAGAAAGTTGAGGAATGGCTTCTAGGTATGAGCAAATATTTTTGAGTTCATAACTACTTTAGCAAAATGAAATCCCATTTAGCTATCTATAACTTAAATGAAAAAGCAGTAGATGGTGGAGAGACTTGAAGCATACCAAGAAACATGAGTGAAGAGAAATATGATGCAGTAAGTTCTGCAAGATTTTCCATGAGAAATACATGTCGAAAAGGTTATTTGATAGAAAGGTGAAAGAATTTCACGAGCTACGTATGGGTTCCATGACTATGGATTCTTTTATTAACATATTTTTGGATATGTCTCATTATGTGCCATACATCAAGGACAAGAAAGTAAAAATAGAACAATTTTTAGTATGTCTTCCTCCCAACTTTCGGGAAAGGATTGAATTTGACATGCCTAAAACATTTGACACCACCTTACACAAAGATAGGATTTTCTATGAGCATGGACAGCTGAGGAAAGAGAACATCAACAGAAGCATAGACGGGTCTAGGACCTTCTCATCACAAACCGGGTTTCAACCCACCACCTTACATAAAATAGAACAACAATTTTCTAGCCAACAAGAAATTCAACAAAATAGGTACAAATCCATATGTACTAGCTCCAAATGCTAACAAGCGAGCAACAAATGGGGGAGCCAATATTTCCCCGATGCAATTCAAATGCTGGAAATGCCAAGGGCCCCATTATTCCTAAGACTGTAAGAACAAGACCAATGGATTCTTTCACAACTTACAAAAAGAACCAATGGTAGAGGACATAGCAAGAAAACTACGGATTTATGCAGCCTTGGATGGTCGACAGACAAACCATCAGGTTACCATGTTTGAGATAGAAGGTAAGATCTAAAGCACTTCTATTTCAATACTGATTGACCCCAGTGCTTTTCATAGCTATGTATTATCTAAAATTATGGATGTATGTAAACTAGGAAACGTTACACATGATAAACCTTGGTTGGTGCAATTAGCCACAAGTACAAAACAAAAAGTTTCTAAAATAGTTAAAAACTATGAGGTAAACCTGAATGGGTTTCCTACTAGATTAAACCTAAACATCCTACACTTAGGATCGTATGATATACTTATTGGTATGGACTTGTTCAAACAACACCATGTCATGCTCAATTTCTTACACAAGTCAATCTTGTGAGCAGATAGCCAAGGGAATCGAGTAAAGATTCAAGGCATACCTAAGAAAGTTTCTGTAAGGATGATATCCGCTTTACAAGAAAAGAAATGCAGTAGGAAAGGATGAAAACTGTTCGTAGTAAACATCCAAGGCATAGAAGCTGAAAGAGAACAACACATCAAGGAATTTTGAGTTCTCGTATAATTCAAGGACATATTTCTTGAGGAAATCCCAGGATTACCACTAAAACGAGACTTAGATTTTTCCATAGAACTGACACCACGATCAGTTCCAGTTTCAAAATCCCCTTACTGCATGCGTGCACCAAAATTGGTGGACCTCAAACTACAGTTGCAGAAGTTGATTGAGAATGGATATATCTGACCAAGTGTGTCCCATTGGGGAGCATCGATAATTTTAGTAAAGAATAAGGATGGTACGATGTAAGATGTGCATCGATTACCATCATCTTAACAAAATGACTATTAAGAACTGATACCCACTCCCTAGAATCAATGACTTGTTCGATCAAGTAGGAGGATCCAATATATTTTTTAATATCGACCTACGATCCGGGTACCATCAGGTACAGATTCATGATGAGGATATTCACAAAACTACTTTTTGTATAAGGTACGACCACTTCGAGTTTCTAGTGATGTCATTTGGGTTTACCAATGAACCTGTAAACTTTATGTGTATGTTGAACAATATATTTAGTAAATACCAAGATAAATTTGTTTTGGTCTTTATAGACCACATCCTAGTTTACTCTAAAAGTAAAGAGGAATACAAGGTAAACCTCCACATAGTGCTACAAGTGTTACGAAAACACCAAGTCTATGCAAAGTTTAGTAAATGTGATTTTTACAAACCACAGATACACTACTTGGGTCACATCATCTCCGAGAAGGGGATAGTTGTGGACCTGAAAAAGATTAAAGCCATAGAAGATTGGCCTACCCCTACTATTGTCATTGACATTAGATAAGTTTTGGGATTAATCAGTTATTACCAAAATTTCATTGAGAACTTCTTGAGAATATCTTGTCCCATGACCGCTTTGCAAAAGAAGACAAACAAGTTCTTATGGACGACAGAGTGCAAGGAAATTTTTCAAAATATTAAACAACTTTTGATGAATGCACCAATACTATGAATTGTTGATCTCGATGGGGATTTCGTTGTTTTCATTGTTGCAAGGAAGGAAGGGCTCAGAGGAGTCCTATTGCAGAACGATTATGCGATATGTTATGAATCACGGAAGTTAAATGAACACAAGCAGAAATACCCTACCCATGATCTTGAGTCAGTACCCATCATCCACGCCTTGAAGATGTGGAGGCACTACCTCATGGGAAAGAAATTACTTATGAAGATAGAAAATATGAGTTTGAAGTATTTATTTGAGCAACCAGATCTGAATGTCAGGAAAGCAGATGGTTGGATTTCTTTAGCGAGTACGATTTCCAGCTAAAGCATATAAAGGGAAAAGAGAACAAAGTTGTTGATGCTTTGAGCCAACGAACTCATATGATATATGAGGTGAATTTAAGTCGAACTAATTCAGATTTACATGAGAGGATTAAAATGACCAATAGAATTGACCCTTTCTATGTTGAAATCATCTAGAAGGTCCAAGAGGACAGGTTGTTTCAGCAACAAAAAGAGTACAAGGTAGGCAAAACAGGACTGCTATGGTCCAATGAGAGATTGTATGTTCCAGAAGGAGGGGACATTCAGTCAAACATCCTTAGGGAATTTCATCAGACAGCCTACTCAGGGCATCCGGGATATCAAAAGATGATATCCATAGTTAAGAATTATTTTTTATGGCCTAAGTTAAATGCCTACATCGCATTGTTTATCGTAAAATGTCAAGAATGTCAGCTGGTCAATGTTGAACACCAGCATCCTTCAGGGTTGTTGCAGCCATTACCCATTCCGAAATGGAAGTGGGAGGTCATTAGAATGGATTTTAACATAGGTATACCTAATATTAAGAAGAAAAATGACTCTATCTTTCTAGTATTTGACAAATTGTCAAAAGAAACACACTTCATTCCAAGGAAGTCGGCCTACAAGGAAGTACACATTGCCGATATCTTCTTAAATGAGATATTTAGATTGCATGGGATACCCAAGGCAGTAATATCAGATCGAGATACTAATTTTACTTGGGACTTTTGGAGATCCTTATTCTCCATACTAGAGATGCAGTTGAACTTTAGTACTGCTTACCACCCACAGAAAGGCGAGCAAACAGAATGGGTAAACCAAATTGTAGAGGACATTCTTAGGATGTATGTCATGAACAACCGCATTATGTGGGAAGATTACCTACATATTGTAGAGTTTGCATATAACAAGGGATACCATACTTTCGCCAAGATGAGTCCCTTTGAGGTACTCTATGGACGAAAGTGTAGAACATCGGTTATTGGGGATATCCCAGTGGATCGAATCATGCTAGCGCCTAACTTACTAAAGGAATTGGAACAATTGGTTACCAACATCCAGGTGAACCTTAAATAAGAACAAGAACATCAAAAAATCTACGTGGACGAGAAAATAAAAGATAAATATTATCAAATAGGTGACCATTTTTACTTGAAAGTAAAAGAAAAACGAAGCTTGTTGATCTTGGGAAGGTGTGGTAAGTTAGCACCTAGATTTTGTGGACCCTTTGAGATACTAGGAAAGAGAGGGCCAATGGCATATGAACTAATGTTACCCTCACACATAAGAGTCTATAATGTTTTCCATGCATATTTATTAAAGAAATATGTTTATGATACTAAACATGTGATTGAATGATCCTTATTACAAGTGGAACCTGAAGGGGAGTTTTCCCCTAAACCCCTTCATATACTAGACAAAAGAGAGGTGCATCTAAGAAAGCGCACCATAGTCCAGTTGAAAGTGCAATGGAATAATTTTGAGGCCTATGAGACTACTTGGTTGAATGAAGCCACCATGAGAAAGGCTTACCCCGCCTTGTTTCATGATTTCATTCCGAGTCCCTAGAACACTAGGGACGATGTTGTTTTAAGCGGGGAGGGATGTAATACCAGAATTTTGACCTAACACTTATGGTAATAAGCCCCATTGATTAAGATGTTACTTTGATGTTTAGTTGGTATATTGGGTCTAAGACCCCACTACATATGAACATGATTATTTCTTTGATATATTGGGTGTAAGCCAATTGCATATGTTATATATATATGATTTCATGTGTTGGGTGTGGACCCTGAAGTGCATAATTGATGAGATGTTTGTGTTGAGTGAGAAGCTCTTGAGCACATGGGTATTTGTTGTTTTTGTGTTGAGTGAGAGGCTCTGGAGCACATGATTATTTATATTTTTGTTGAGTGATAAGCTCTCAAACACACGAGTTATGAGACATTTTTATTGAGCATGAAGCTCTGAAGCACATGAAAGATAAATTGGAAGTATTGGGAATAATCCCTGGAGACTTCCAAGTTGATGTCCAGCATAAGCTCTAGAACATTGGATCCTTGGCCATTTTATCCCTAAGTGTATTCTACAATTACATCCTAGCATTAGTGTTGAGCGAGGAGCTCTCGAATTGCACTAAGTTTGTAACTCCCTGTTTTTTAGCACTAAGTATGGGATCTGGATAAGCGCTAGGATTTACTAAAAATAATTAATGATGTCGAGTGAAAACGACTCAAATAAAACATTGATCTCATCTTACTTATTCTTAAGTGATTAAATGAAAATTCGAATTTCTGTATCTCATCAAGTACTGAAGAACTACCATGTTATATGAGGGAATCCAATATACAAGGAGGTTTAGAGTTTCCTAACCTATTTGACCTAACCCCTATGTAAAGGCGTTATTAAAGAAAGTGTCATATGTTTAGGGATCATGCTATATGATACCTAAGGACAATTTCGACAGATGATAAATATAAGTATATAATTTATACATTATATGTATAAAGAGTAAGCATAGTAATAATACTAATAGCTATAAGAAATAAAGAAAGGCTCCATATATTATTATTATTATTATTATTATTATTATTATTATTATTAATGTAAAGTAAATATTAAAATACCTACAAGAGTCCAAATAGGAACTAGTCAAAGGTTCCTAAGTTAAATATTAAAGGTACCTAAATTAAATAAAAAGGGTTAAATCAAGAAATCAAATAATTCTTGATTTAACTCGCCCTTTGAACGAAGCCAAAGAGAGGCTTGGTGATTCTTTTTGTTATTCCATATTCCTACTTGATTATTATCAAGAGAGTTCTCGGAGAACAATTTTTCCTAAGAGGAAAAATGAGAATTGGCTCAGAACTTAGTATCCTAGATAGGGAATCCTTTCCTTAGGAGGTCTAAGCTACTTACATGTTGGAACCATGTCAGGGGGATCCGGATTGAAACCAGGAAAGGGTTCGGGTCATGGTTGGGTGGAACGTGGTAGTTCCCAAGTGATTTGGTTATCTAAGCAGAGGTCAGATCTGTCTATGAATTTGTCAATACTAGGTATTTGAGTGTGTGCGTTTTCATCCATTGAAACAACTTCATCTTGCAGGTATGAGGTTCTTGATTATTCCCTTGTAAACTACACAAGTTTTACTATTTGGATTAGATTGAATTTTGAATGACTATTTATTAACAGTATTCTATAAGCGAGGTTATCTATAGAAGGTTTTTGTTTTCTATCTTCATTGTTTATTAATAGATATATTTATTTTGTCAAAGGTTAGGACATTTGTTTTTCTATTTCACCAGGCTATTCTGATATATTTTATTTTATTCAGGGTTTTGTATTCTAGTTCATTTTGCAATTTATTTCCTGTCTATACATTTAAAGTTCCAAAAACCTAGAACTAATTAAAAACAAAGCCTATATCCTATCTCTTATACCATATTTCATATTTGCAGCAAGCTTATATTAAATATAAATAAACCAAACAAGTATCTATAGCATTATCCTAATATCTAGGCAGAAGATTATAACATAAATCTAAATGGTTAATAATTTAAATAAAATATTATAAAAACAGAACTATAACCAAATTATTTCCATATTATAAACAACAATATCAAATATCAAGCTAAGTTATCGAGACCTCTAAGGTCTGTAAGCACAAGTGCCTCATTCATCATAACCACACTATATACTTTATAGCATAAACCTAAAATACATTATCCAAACCATATCTCACAAGATATTTCAACATAATAAATCAACCCTAACTTAATTACAAAACACATTAACATATATCGCTTCAATCAAGATGTTATAGGATCGAATCCTGTTAGCATTCATGTCAAACTAGAAACCCCACACATACGATTTACAACCAATGTAGCCTAGGATCAAATTCTGCGAAGCTCACGGCTTAAAAACCCAGGATACATTAAAAACTTGACTGGCATCGAATCTTGTAGGATTCGCTAGCTGCGTTTAAACACTCTAATAATTTATAAACTACTCTACATAGTATATGCTATAAAGATTAAATACAAGAAGAGCTATCCACGGATCGAAATCATTTCCCAATCAACATTTCCATACACCAAAGGCCAACAAAATATACACGTTGTAAATCATTTCAATATTTCTCCACACAGTAATAAAAACCCCAAGTTATATGTTGTATACTTTTTGTGGATCATGGCCTCTATACAAAACCATAATCCATTAACATAAATCTTAAAATCCAATGGCTACACTATAATATAAATAACATCCATTTCACAAGGATAACCCATAGTTCACGACTCTAAAACCAAACAACTCTGTTCAAAACCCAAATAAGAATTTAATTACAGACATCAAATTTACACAGGGTCAAAACATTGATAAACAAAGAATCGTAACCATGATTTATACACAGTAGCAAATGCATTACAAATTAACCACTATAAATTATATATAAAATTACACAATCGCATTTCCAAGCTAATGCACCCTTGCAAGGAATGGTGTTGTCACCATTTCTGAAAACCCAACATTATGAACAAAATTTAGAGTCTCTAATATTCACCACGGTCACAATGTTAAGATGCCAACCCATTAATCATTTACAGAGCTGATTTGTATCAGTCTCGGCCCAAAGGCTCCAAACCCAACAAAAACCCCAAATTATATATGCATATTTGAATGATTTACGTTATTTTTACAAACAAACCCATACCAATGGCAACCCTTAAACCAAACCAAGTTTTCATTCATCAAACGATGAACTTAAAACTCCGTCAAAACAGCCATACACAGAGCAACAAGTTTTAATCTTGTTTGTAACAGTGATTAGCCATGAAGCGTAATGCATTCGTAACCTAGAAGACCCACAACCCACACAGTGAATTCCTTGCTACCAGAAAATAGAGGAAAACAAAAGGTGAGAAGTATGCCAAACCTTCGAACCAAAAAAACAAGAAAAAAAGTGCTACAAAAAAAAATGAAGGACATACCTTCCAAAGCACAATTGAAAACTAGACCTCACGCCATGATACATACCAGAGAGCCGAATAGAGCTCACCCAATGAAATTCCAAATGACCCATTCTTCCACAATAGTCCAATCTTAGGGCTTGAGACCCCCAACTCCCGAGGAGCATTTAATTCACCACTTTTTCCACTACTATGTCGAATTCCAACCCCAATCTATAGTTCATAAATCTCAAAAATGTGTTTTGACATGTGAATGCCATGCACATTATAAACCCCATCAATGGCATTTTGGAATTATGATAAAGCCATGATTCATGGTATATGAAATATGACATGAATGGCTTATAACATACCTTCAACATGTTGTATAAAAACCATAATCCACATATGGTTGAGATATAATATCTTAAGTCCTTTCACAATACAATTAAACCATTTAAATGTTAAGGATAGGTTTGAAGCTAAATTAAGGTCTTAGAACCATGAGTAGTAATTGTAACCAGTATAGACATAGGTATAAATAAACCCAGATAGGAGTAGAACATGTATGCCAACAATAGAAATAAGAGTCACTAAGTTAGGACTATGGTTTGTTTTTTGTCCAAGGTTGTGAGGTACCATGAGTAGTAATTGTAACCAGTATAGACATAGGTATAAATAAACCCAGATAGGAGTAAAACAAGTATGCCAAAAATAGAAATAATATTCACTAAGTTAGGTCTATGGTTTGTTTTCTGTCCAAGGTTGTGAGGTACATGAGCATAGGCAATATGTCTTTATTTAACTACTATAGCGAGTTTTCTGTCACCTAGTGCACCTGCACAAAACAATTAAGAGATGCATTAGTTCAATATGAACTAAGTAAACCATGTAATGAAAAATGAAACCAATTACCTATACAAGTGATCCTATAAGGAATACAAGTCCCGCAACTCCACCCCTTCACAATACAAGTTAAGTCAGTATTTTCCATAAACTAGTAACCAAAACCTAGAATCAGTAAATAAGAAATAAACAGTACAGACATATTCATAAATACATGATAGGAAGCAATCATTGAACAAGCGTACCATCTAATTCAGATTCAAGTAACATAACAACACCATAGAATTACATTAATAACCACATAAGGGAAAACATCTAAAGGAAGGTAAGAACAACTTACGACAATTCAGTTTCAGGAACAAAGTTAGTCATATTCCGCATAAGGCAAGATAATGTCCAGATTAGGCAATGAATAACTAGCCTAATAATTTTTTTTTTATTCTCAATTTTGAGGACACTACATTCATTCTTGGGAATTTTTGTTTAGGATTTTAACAAAAAGAGGACCTCGATCGAGGTTTTAAGAACTACCTCGATTGAGGTTTTAACAGTATCTTCATCGAGGGTTTGTTAGACCAACGATAGAGGGTTTAATAAACCCTCAATCAAGATGTTGTTAAAACCTCGATCGAGAGAGTTTAATACCTCTATCGAGCTACATACATCGATTGAGGGATTTGAATACCTATATCGAGCTTCATACCTTGATCAAGGGCCTGAAAAACAAAGAATTATCCCTCTTATAGGAAAATCAATGTTTCTTTGTGTCTTCCAAGGGTGTAACCCTGCCATTCATGGCACATAACTGAGCGGAGTTTGTACCGATAGATTCATCACCAAATCCTCTATTCATTGAGGTATCATGCATTTGTTTTGGCATTCATAATGGTTTTTTTTAATTTGTTCTAAAACATACACTTAGAAAACCTGACAACAACTTCGAAGCAACTCAAAGAAAAATCTGTAGGGTAAAAAATACACATTCAAAAATTTCTAAAAATTGCACAACCCACACATTGATGCGTCCTCTTCAAAAGGGTACCTCTGGTTTTTTAATTTCTGAAAACAATGTAAAAAAAGGTGGGATGGACACACGTGTATAAAATGATTCCAAAATCATATGTGGTCACTTTCGAACAATAATAAATTATTGTATATCGTGAAATAAATTAACAAAAAGATATGCAGACCAGAGTGCATTTTGTGTAGATGATGCTCATATATATATATATATATATATATATATATATATATATATTTTAAATTATTAATGTAAGATTGGATTATTGGGGTTGGACACGAGCCACTTATTAACTTCTTCAAATTTTTAAGGTCACATAGTTCATTAAATGCAAAATTTCGCACATTAAATGACATTGGAATATTTAAAAAAAAATATCATTGGGAAGCCAACATAATATTCTACAATTTGTTTTTTTACTGCAAGTCAAAATTCACATGGCATATATGCGTTTTGAGGGCTTCTATCTAGCACATGAGTAAAATATCAAGTTTTCATCGCCAAATTTGGCCAAAAAGTGTTACCCTCCTTCATGGAATCAGCCACATTAAATCATTAATTATATTTCTTTTCCATCCATTTAGGAACCTACATTTATTAATTTCACAAGTACTTATGATTCGTGATCCCTCGTTTTAAATAAGTTCTAAATCACTATCTAAACCATCTTAGATTGATCATTATTATGTATTTGGTCAAATTTGCGATTAGGTAATATATCATTTTTCCTACCATATAACTTGCTTGGTAGGAAATTCCTTCTCAATGCCTTCTTGGATGGAAATCCTTTTGGCTAGGGTTTTCAAGGCCATGCACTCTTCTTGTAATCCTCTTCATTTACAAAATCCTCGAAGAATCATTTAATGGATTCAAGTCTAGTGCATGATTCCCAACACAATAACCATGTTCTTCATGTGATGATGTGGAATTGAGTTATTTTATTGGTTAATTATTCATCTATTTTGTGACATGTTGATAGAAAAGGTTGGTAAAATTACCTCTCGAATTCAAAATTGTTTGTTCAATCACCTTGGCGAGATGTAATGGGAATCACATTCTGCCTCTTTTGCACATTGATTGTATCTAAGTCGTCTTTGTGGGAGAAATATATGCTCATGTGCCATTTTTATGGCTTTATACCATGGATTCTATTAATGATTCTCCCATTTTTTGTCTACAAATCATGAACGCATTTTTTTCACAAATCACCTAAATATTTATTTTTCACAGCCTAATGTGTCAATTTACATGTCAGGCTCGAGCTTCTCGAGTTCTAGTGCCAAGTGTAACACACTTAGAACTGAAAAATAATTTTTTTTTTTTTCAGAAAACGTTTTGTTAAATTTATTGTAAAGTCTTTTATGACTAAGTTGGTCAAGGATGACTGTAATTGAATAATTATTTATTTTAATAATTAAATAGAAGATACAACTATCTGAAGGAGACTGTTGAATGAGTGTTCACGACCCACTAGAAGGAATGAGCTATTGTAGAAAGCTAGTTGACAAGTGGCAGCACTAGCATTTCACTTTTTAGTTGTTGCAAGAAGCATAATCCTTAAAATTGTGGGCATGTTCCCTAAGAGGGGGAACTGAGAAGGTGGCTCATTTAATTCCAAAACTGACCCAAATACCTAGGCAATCTTATAAACACCATCAAATTGAGCAGGAGGCTCACTACATTCTATTTTTCCGGGGGAATGAACCTTGTGACTGCTGCAAATTGAAAAGTTAGGAACACAAGGAATTTGATGAGGGGATAGCTAAAGTGGAATTGCTAAGTTAAGCATACTACTGAGTGCTAAGTCACAGCAGGTTGTTGTGTGTGTGTAATGTCCCCAAAATTTGTAAATAAATATTTTTTTATTAGGCTAGTCATTTATTGCCTGAGCCGGACATTATTTATACTTATGTAGAATGTGTCATTCTTCGTTTACGGTATTGTGTTGTCATAAGCTATTCTTATGTCCTTCTTTCATATTTCCTGGTACGATTATTAATGTAATACTATGTTTCTGTCATGTTTTTTTACTACCTTGTTCTATGGTTACACATTAATAATTATGTGTTTTTTTTATTACTTCTCGATGATTATAAAGCTTGATTACTATTGTATAAACAATTCTGACTTAACTTGTTATTGGAAAAAGGGGTGGAGTGGCGGGACATGTTTCCCTTGTAAACACCTGGAAGGTAACTATTTTATACTTGTCACCATGGGGCTTACTTAGTTCTCACAAACTAATGCATTTATTTCCTTGTCACGTGAAGGTGCACTTGACGACGGAAACTGTTTATAGAAGCGGAACAAGACATACTGCTCGTTTGGAACTAGCGCTCAGCTTGGGTGACGAGGGACTTACAGTTCTATCCTAGTGACTACTATGACTGTTGTTAGTTTATAATTTCACAAGGATGGATGTTTCACAAGCCTGTATTGTACGGGTTACCATTATTTTTTTTTAACGGACCTCACGACAACATTTTAATTACTTCTGCATATATCATTTATATAGTACACATTTGATATGGTATTAGGTATCTTGGTTTGTGTTTTAATATGGTCTTGATGTATTAAATTAAAACATTTACAATATCCCTTCCATGGAATATTTCATATGCCATGGACTATGGCTAAATACTATGTATTTGATGCACATATTATATGGCATGTTGATTAAACATGGCTCTTGGTTAAAGGGTTGCATAAACTATATGCTATGGGTTTTTATTTATGTCGTTGGAGGAAAGGGTGGCGACATTAATGCACATTGGAATGCACAAGCCTCAAGCTTAAGGCTTGGGATATTGTGTTGGTTTGGGTCATTTGAAGCATAGTTGCGTGCGCTCTGCCGCTACATTCTATGGTGGCGTGAAGCTTGGGAGGTTGGTTTTGAGGTAAGGTACATATCCACTCTGGTTTAACAACGTTGTTTTGTTTGTTCAGTTTGGTTTCACTACGTACTCCTCATCGTAGCTCTTGTTTGGTGTTGCAAGTTGTAGGGTTTAAGAAAAATCGTAGCCCTGCTGTACAAGTTTAAAACTTGTCCCTCACTCACGTGGTTGTTGTGATAGAGTTAAAACTAGTCATGGTTTTGAATGTTTGTCTCTGGTTTTTAATGGCTACATTTTGTGAAAGGGATTGTCTATGTAATGAAATGTAAGGCATCTAAGATGCATTAACACTTGGGTTTTTGTTGAGGTTTAATGCGTTCAGGTCGGGACTAATGTATTCAGGTTTGTTTTGCAAGAGGATACTTTATGTAGAAATGTGGCTTGGTAAACCTTGACTAGATCTGCATATTGTAAATATGTTTATGTTCTTGGTAATGGTGGCCGCACCATTGCTTGCAATGGTCCAAGGCCTCGAGTATACGACCATGTAATTTCTTGCTTTGGTTTATAAAGGGAATATGTACAACATTTGCATACTGTTCGATTTCTTGGTTATAATTCATATTCTTTGGCATTAGTTTGACTCTGTGTGATTCACAATTCTTGGTCTGAGTTCTTTATGTGGATTTGTTAACCGTGTGGTTGGCCTTTGGAGCCATGTCATAGATGGAAATGGAGTTCCCTCCATTTATAGTTGCGACTATGTAGATGGATAAATGATTTAATGTTTTTATGGTGTAAATCATGTTTAATGAATACTCTGTGTATAAGGGCCGTGACTGTGGATGTAACCCTTCAATGTGTTTCGTTTCTATTCGCATACCGTTGATAGGGTTGTAGTGTTGGTGCTAATGTTTAAATGCTTTGCTTATGTAAAGGCCCAAAGGCCATGAAAAATAGTTACATTGTGTATTTTTATTTGGGTATTTCAACGTCTATGTAGAGATTAGATATATTTTACTTACGGCTTGTGTATTTACCATAGCATGGTTTAATAGTGGAAACGCAACAGCATGTGGTAGAAATAGTAACGAATCCTAAAGGATTCGATATGGTGACATGTAAATAAGTGGGCTCAACAGGAATTCATCATGGGTCCCTAGGGTTGTTAAGATTATTAATGTATGGTTCAATTTGGGAATTTTAACATTTACCAGAATTGATCCTATGACCTCTGTGTATTTATGCTACGTTTATATAAAAGAGTTCTCTGCATAGCATTTTGTTTGATTTACTATGTTAGAACTTTCGTTACGGAATACGATTTGCGTAGATGTAGTTTGTATGTTAATTATGTGGTTTGGTTTATTTTAAATGAGATGGATTTATGTGGATAATAATGTGGTTGAGTTAGATTCTAGCCTCATACCATTAGAGGTCTCGATAGCTTGACTGTTTGGCATTTTAATTTGTTATTTGATTATAGTTCTGTTTACATTTAAATAATGGGAATGATTTATTTGCTTAAGTTATACTATACTTTAATTAAATGTGTCTGATAATTAAGTTATGTTTACAGTATGTATTTAAATAGTCTTTTTGCTCCTAAATATAGTTCTGCTGGAAATATGAAATCTGCCAGTAGAATCCATAGGTAAAATAAACATATAGACTATGTTTAGAGTAATTTCTAGGTCTTACAAAAAAAACAAGTTTAAGTTATGAGATAAATGCAAAACTAAGTATACAAAAAATAATCCCTAAATAATTCTTAGATAGGAAATAATTGCAAACATAGGGTTAGAAATAAACATAAACCCTTAATTGTTCTAACAAGATACAAATTTAGACATAGGGTTAGAAATATAACATAAACCCTTAAATCTTCTACCAAGAATTATACTAGATAATGGAATAGGAAAATCCAGAGCCTCATACCTGAAAATTCAAGCTATTCCAATGGCTGAAAACACTCACACCCAGCATTAACAAGTTCAAAGAAATATTTGACCTCTATATAGATAAACGAATCACTTGGGAACTACCACGTTCCACCCAACAATGACCCAGAACCATTCCTGGTTTTCATCCGGATCCCCCTGAGCTGGTTCCAACATGCAGGTAGCTTAGAGCTCCTAAGGTAAGGCTTTCCTAACTAGGATATTAGGTCTGAATCAGTTCTCCTTTTTCCTCTTAGGAAAATGTTCTCCAAGAACTCTCTTGAGAAGAAACAAGCAAAAATAATGATTCACCAAAAATATGGAAGATATTCCCAAGCCTCTCTTTGGCTTGGGACTTTATAGGCAGAGTTTTCATTCAATGGGGCAGTTAAATCAAGAATCATTAAATTTCTTGATTTAACCCTTTTATTTAATTTAGGTACTTTTTAATATTTAACTTAGGAACTTT
>LPNX010795628.1:24693-94231 GCA_001517045.1 Pseudotsuga menziesii
CTAGGGATCCTCTCTCAATACTAAGGCTAGGATGTACTTGTAGGATACACCTAGGTATACAATGGCCAAGGATATTTGCAGAAGGCTCCAAGGATTATGCCCAACACTTCCAATTTATCTTTTCATGTGCTTCAAAGCTTCCTGCTCATCACAAAGGTTTTCATATCTCATGTGTTTCAGAGCTTCTCACTCAACACAGCAAAAAAACTCATGTGCTCCAAAGCTTCTTGGTCAACACAACATAAACACATATGTGCTCCAGAGCTTCTCGCTCAACACAAAACATATTAAATACTCATGTGCTTCAAATATCCTTGATCAACACAAAACATCTTAAATACTCATGTGCTCCAGAACTCCTCACTCAACACAAAAAATCTCATCAATCATGTGCTTCAAGGTCCATTCCCAGCACATAAAACATATTGTTATTAGCCAAAATGGCACTTCTCTATTCGTGTGCTGAAATTCATCATGTCGATACACAAAAGGAGATTTAGGATTGAAGTGGCCAAAACACTATAGATGTGCATGGTCTTTGATGCATAATCCTCGTACCAACCTTATATATTTTCATTCTGAGTTTTGAGTTGCCTAAGCGACTATGTGCATTGCAACTCGTGTATCATACATGAGTATGTACATTGCAACCTACGTATACCTTGCATATGTGAGTTTTATTTGGGAAACACGTGTATCATACGCACCTTATATATATTAATATTCGCATATACCTTGATTCAAACTTAAAAAATATAAATCATGATTAGATGAGATTAGTTGGGCCTTAATCCATAACTATCCCAACTATCTCAACCATCCTAACCTTCAAATCCTCTCTATTTCCCAAAGTATAAATAGAGGCCTTGGGATGGGGCTAATCAATCAATTTTTGAAAAGAAAAGTTATGCCAGTGGTATATCTTTAGAGTATTGGAGCAGTAGAACTTAGACTCCTTGGTTGCAGAGGATTCCTTGTGTCAGAAGTTGGGTTTTATTCTTACCTATTCACCTTTTGTTAATAAAGAGAATTCTTCTTCCAATCTTGTATTGTGTTTATCTCATGTATATTCGTTTAATGAACATGTTCAATTATATCATTAATATTATTTTCATCTAACCTTTGATGTATATATGTATGAGATATTGCTTGAAGAATTGGCTCTTTGTAGGTGAAAAGAAGCATCCATAGAAGATTTGGAGAAGATTGGAGCAAGAGAAGACCAAGCTTGGATCAACCGTCATAAACTGGGTAAGCCAATATTTCTTCCTATTCTCATTCTATTCTCTATAAAAGTTGATTTTCTGCAAGTCTAATAGTAAGTTGGTAACCCCAGACCCTAGGTTACAAGGGTGTAATGTCATGTACTACAAAACTAGTGACTCCACTAGCGAGTAGTCCAACCTGTTGTGGGTTCATCCTATAAGTTCTTACCAATCTTTGTTCTTATTTTGATTCTGAGTGTGGTCATTTTCATCTTGCTTTTGATTTATAGAGTAGTGTGCTCAGAAGCCTTTACTAGTTCTTTTTCTTTGAATTTTTTTTAGTTATATACATGGGTTGTTGTTGTACACAGTCCCGTATAAGACCTTGTATACACGGGTTGTTGTTGTACCCAGTCCCGTATAAAACCTTGTATATGTGGGTTGCTCTATAAGACAGTCGCGTATCATACGAGGGTTTCTTGCATACACAGTCGCGTATATCCTGTAGTAGCAAAAAAAGTGGATAGGGTTTGCTTGTCCCTGTCTTCTTTGTTTCTTTTTATTTGTTGGGAAGTCTTCTGTTATTGGCATGAATCTGTGAGTCTGAAGTCTTATGTGTCACACTGGTTTCTTTTTTTCAATCCTTTGATCCTTTTTTGTTTGAATTTCTTTCACCTTGTGATTTGAATTTGGTCCTCCTTCTTGGTTTATGAGTTCAATGCTTTGTGTCTAGGTCAGTGATCAGGGCTTTAGATACTTTATACTATGTGCTGCATTTTGTGGTGTTAGTTTGTCACTTGTTCTTTTGTGAATCTAGTGGACTTTTTGGGTTCAATAGTTTCTTAAATCATATTTTTTATGATTCTTCTTCATTTTTGGTTGAAGTAGGTCATCTTGGGTCCTTTATACTTCATTTCACTTATTATATGCTTTGAGTATTCAAATTTGCTCAAAATTCGCATTTAGGTGCATTATAGTTTTTGAAGAATTTGACAAAGTGAAGAAAAAACATTTTATACTTTTGCATTTAGTTGCATTTAGTTGTTTTCTTTTTAGTATTTTTCAAATAAAATTTCAAAAATTATAAAAAGAAGTCTTAGTTCCCTCACACTTAGTTTCAATTTCATTAGTTTATATTTGCAAAAAGAAAAGAAATTTGGTTTAGTTGCAATTTACTTTGGAATTTGCTTTATGCTTCATTTTGGTTTTTCTTATCGAGTCTATAACACCACAGTCTTTCACGCCATTTACCTTCTGACTAAAAACAACCTTTTAAAATGAACGATATAATTTAAAAATTATTAGTAAGTTTTATTTTATAGGCTCATACACCAACTAGCTTAGGCTAGACTTGTGGAATAGGGAGTTTTAACTCTCCACAAGTGTTTAAATTCAGTTGTAGTTGGCCAATCAATAGGTAAACCCTCTTCTATGTTTATTGTATCTAGGAAGCTCCTCTAAAATGGGAGTTATGCACGAGGCCATTTGGAGGATTGGACTGAGGAGATAACCCTTTGATTCCTTGTCAAAGCATAGACCAAGGTTTTTTGCATCTGGAGACTTATGTCGATACCACCCCCCTGGCCCCATGCAGTGCCGGTGTTAACAGGGTTTTGGGCTTTACTACCCTACCCATGTGTACAAACCAGGATTGTGACTGTATCCCCATACTATCAATATAGTTGAGGTATCCTTTAGTCTCTTTGACATCTAGGGTTCATACACAGGTACACAGGAAGTCTATTTTTGGTTGACCTTAGACGAGATTGGAAGGTAACCATGGTAGAAGGTGTGGGAGGGCAATGGGTGATTCCTCCGCTTGTGCCTAAGAACATCTACAGGTATGCCAAGTAGCTATCTCTCAACTTTATTCTGGGAAGCATATTTTATACCCTATGTGTATGTTGTGGCTTTAGGAACTTTTGTAGTGATTGTTGTTTGGTTTGTTTGTGTTTAGCCAACCTTAGGGTGTGTGAAGAGTTAATTTTCAATCATGGAGGATCAACCTCTTAGAAGGTCAAGAAGGTTGCAAAACCTTCCTCCATTTACTACAATGGATCCTCCACCTCCCTCTCAAAGGCAGAGATTAGACACAGATGGTTCTTTTGAACTGGTAGGAATTAGTGAAGTTCTAGGTGAACCAAAACTTATGATAAACCAGTTTGATATAAACACTGTATAGATAGAATACTTGCAGGCTAAGGATTTTTCAAGAAACTTTAATTCACCTCTTACAAGCCCTAAATGGTCACATGATCATCTAGGTTCATCCTTTCAATTCACATGTGATTGGTGTTCCTGTAAGCAGACTTATGGCTAGTGTAGGAGAGAGTCCATCTACCCCCATCTCAACTATTTCAGCTGAAGGAGTGCCACCTCCCCCAGTTGGTACTCCTAGAACAGATATACCTGCTGCTCCCTTAAATATAGCTAGTTGGGTGGTTCAACCATCGGCTTCCACAAATGTAGTAGGAACTTCTGGTGGGGTGGTCACTGGGATCCCTAGTGCACCTTCTGCTTCACCCTCTTTTGTGTACACTGCCTAGAGTGGTCATGTTGGATCCTCCTCATTTGTCTAGGGTTTTCCATGGAATGGGGTGCACTTTCCCCCATCCACTCCATATGTAGGCCCCACACCTACATATGTAGGGATGCATTTTGGAAATACTAACTCTTATGGTCAAGGTATCCAAACGCTAGTTTTGGCTCCTTTCATGAGCTCTCCTTTCTTGCTTTTTAGCATAGGGGTACCTTCTCCTATTTTCCAAACTCTAGTTTTAACTGGAGTAGCTCAAACCACATACACTGCACCACATATGAATAATCCACTGGATTATTGGTGGAATCCTTTTCAAATTAGTTCATCTACTTCACAACCAGTACCTGGGGGTAATCCTTCCTTCACTTTCGGGAACATGGGGGAAATTCCTTCTACTTACCAAGCTCATGCTTTTCAATCTCCAGTTAGGCCCAAGATTCCTTTTCTGGAAACTTTAAACTTGCCATATTTTTCTAAGTTAATGAATGAACCGGTGAAACATGATGCCACCTGGCCACTTGTCCCTACTAATTTACCCTCAGATATCCCAAAATTCGAAGGCAAATTTGGTAAATACCCAGGAGATCATATCACCACCTTTCACTTGTGGTGCTCTTCCAACTCGTTGAATGATGACACCATTCGGTTGAGATTATTCTAAAGAACTCTGACGAGTGTCGTAGCAAAGTGGTACATTGAACTGCCCTCTACTACATTTGGTAGTTTTTGGGACTTAGATAATATGTTCCTTAACCATTTCCAACTTCCTATCCAGTATGATGCCAACATAGACTTATTGTCCACCTTTCGGCAGGACAAAGAAACTCACATTTTGGATCACATCCAAGAGTGGCGAAGGCAAAAGAGATCCCTCCTGAGTTTTTGTTAGAATGATTCCTTAAGTCCTTATTGTCCTATATATATAAGGATGTATCCACTTTGGAAGTAAGTAATGAGGAAGAGGCTATCCTCAGGGCCTAGCAGTTAGATTTGATATATTCTCAGTTTGGGATTCTATATGAAATTATCCTTGATGCACTGCAGACAACACGTAGTGTTGAGAAACATAAGCCTGGAACCCATGCCAATGGCGTATTTCGTTTAGTTAAAACTCCCACTGTATAGTATTTGGAAAAGCAACTCCATGAGTTGTCCATTAAACAGTATACATTGGAGGCAGAAAATACTTCCCCCTTATCCCAAAATGCAAACGTTTTTGCTCAATCCTCCCAAAAGGGCAATCAACAACCCGATGGGAAAGAGAAAAAGGGGAAGAAAGTTGAGGGAAACCAAAACAAGCCAAAACCCACAAATAATGTTGATGGGGGGGAAGAGAAGAAGAAGGTGAAATTTCCTTGTAAGTTGTGCCAGGAAGATCACTTGACCCATCAATTCCCTATTATGGATCAAGCTCAGAATCTTCTCAAAAGTCAACAATCGATGGTGCTAAAGGATCCTTTTCCCTAAGGACAGAATGCAACTTCGGCTTCTAATGTAGTTGGTGGAACTGCTAATGCCCCTGACCAAAACTATATCAACATGGTTTGGTCCCATACATTACTCTAGACTAGAAACAAGAACTATGAGACGAATGCTCCTGAGAAGGGTAGGTCTATAGGTGAAAATTCTAACCCTCTCACAGTTGAAAAACCTACCAAAACTATGCCTAAGATACCAAAAGTTTTCTTCAAGAAAGCATTGCACAATCCTAATACTAGGGCTGCAGCCAATTACTCTGTAGTTGAAGATTTATCCCAAACCCCTTGTGTGATGTCAGCTTTGGAGGTGTTACAGATTTGTCCCACCCAGCAAGATGCACTCTTAGCAGCCTTAGGAAGTATGGATTCATTGAGCCTTATGGCGAAGTTTAATTTGTCTGATGTCAAAATTTCCCTAATGTATCATGTGGCTTTGTCAATAGATGTCATCCATGGTGGAAAAACCATTGGAAGGTCAATTTTTAATGAAGGTGCTTCCACATGTGCCATGTCCTTGTCTTTATCAAGGGATCTTGGATCTCTAGAGTTAGTTCCATCGAACACCCTACTTACTGCTTTCGACGGAAGGTCATTTTGTCTACATGGTATCCTACCATATTTTGAGATAAAATTGGCAGGGAAGGAAGTGTCTATTGAAGTAGAGGTAATTGATGCACCGTTGGATTATAACTTGCTTTTGGGGAGAAGTTTGACTTATGCTTTGTGTGCAATTGCATCAGCCATTCTTTGAGTGGTAGTGTTTCTGGACGAAGGGAAGTTTGTTATTGTAGACCAACTCAGTTTCACTCGGAAGGGCCACATGGAAACTAAGGAGTCCACTGTGTCATTGGTTGATCAGGTCAAACCTGCTTCAGAGAGCTTAGGGGATGTAATGTATTCATCATTAATGGTCACATTCGATATCCTAGCCCCGATTAATTACTTAGGTTCTACTAGTGTAGGGAAGTCTATCACAACGGTTACCGATAGAACGAATCCTTGGATTCTTCCTTCCCATTACGAACCTAAAGTTTCCTTATCCATGGTGGAAGTAGCTTATCAAGCTATCATTAATACCACTTTTGATCCCATTTAGGTTCCTCCTACAATTCTAGAGGAGCCAGAAGAAGCCTATCTACCTTCTTGGGTAGAGAACTCTTCGTATATTGACGATTTCTTAGACATGGTTTTTCCTTTAGACGAAGCCATTTTGGAAGCTATGAGCGGGCGGGATAATATCTAAGAAGATATTCATCATAGATCCTACTTTCTTCTAGAGTTAAACAGGATTGAAAATCAAGAGTTCCATGTGAGACTGGCAGGTGATGCTGATATACCAATCAATCCCTTACCAAGGGAAGGAATCTTCACCGAGTGGAATATGGAAAACATTTATGTTACTATACCTATCAACATCTCCGTGAACCCCAACGTTGTGGAAAATGTATATATTGGTGCAAATTGATCTTCGGAGGAGGTTGCTATCTATACAGCCTTATTTAAGGAGTTCCGCGACGTGTTTTCTTGGTCATATGAGGAGATGCTAGGAATAGATACATCGATAGTTGAACATGAAATCCATAATTATACTGATTCCAAACTAGTTCAACAAAAACTTAGACCTGTCAATCCGCGCAAAGAGGTAGCTGTTAAGGCTGAAGTTGAAAAGATGTTGAAAGTTGGTTTTATTTACCCGATAGCTTTGATAGAATGGGTATCCAATCCTGTTCCTGTCAATAAACACCAAGGAACAATACGTGTATGTACTGAATTTCATGATTTAAACAAAGTGTGTCCTAATGATAACTACCCCACACCATTCATAGATCAAATCATTGATGCTTGTGCGAGGAGTGAGGTTTTCTCGTTTATGGATGGTTTTTTCGGGTATAATCAAATTCAAATCAAGCTGGAAGACCAACATAAAACGACTTTCATCTGTCCTTGGGGTACATTTGTGTAAAAGAAAATTCCTTTTGGATTGAAAAATGTAGTGGATACCTTTCAACGGGCAATTAATTTTTCCTTTCATGACATTAATTCTATTGTCGAACCCTACCTAGATGATCTTTCGGCACATTCTCATAAGAGGATCGATCATCTAGATCACTTGCAATTAATTCTTTAATGATGCAAGCATTACAAAATATGCTTGAATCCCAAAAAGTGTATTTTATGTGTCGATACAATTAGCCTTCTTGGGTTCATTGTTTCTAACAAAGGTATTCAGGTGGATCCTTTGAAAGTTGAGGCCATTGTAAATCTACCTCCTCCTTGTTTCATTAGGAAACTTCAGAGACTGCAAGGAAAGTCTAACTTTCCTCAACATTTTATCATGAATAATGCCAATATCACCAAAGGTTTCATGCACCTATTGAAGCAAGACACTCCATTTGTATGCAGTGAAACTGCACAACTTGCATTCAAGGCATTAAAGAAATCTTTGTTGTCAGCACCTTTATCGCATCCGCCAGATTACTCTAGTGATTTTATATTGTATCTGGATGCATCTGATTTGAACATAGGGGTAGTACTAGTCCAAGAGGATGATTATCTCCAAGAGCATGTCATCTACTATCTTAGTCATGCTTTAGTTGGCCCTAAACTTAAGTACTCTGACATCAAAAATTTGGCATTAGCAGCTGTGTATGATGTTCATAGGTTACATTGCTACATCTTACTCAGGACTATCACAGTAGTGGTAGATATCAATCCTTTCCAATATGTCTTGTCCCGGCGTATAGTTGGAGGAAAATTTAACAAATGGATAGTCATTCTCTAGGAGTTTGACTTGGATTTTCAATCCACCAAATCGAAAAAATCCTTAGTTTTTGCAGAGCTCATTGCAGAATTTCCAATTGAAGAATATGTAGCAATTGAAGAAGACGCATTCCTAGATGAGCACATTTTCTTGATTTCCACCTCTAACCCTTGGTATGGAGATATACTTGTCTATCTCCAGACTCTAAAGTGTCCTGCAACTTTTTCACAAGAATAACAACGCAAATTACACTTACATGCGAAAACCTACCTCATCATCGGGGATACTTTATATTGTATAGGGGTAGATTCAGTTTTGAGTTGATGCCTCACCCATGAAGAGGCCGATATTGTCCTAAACGATGCCCATAGTGGACCGTGTGGGAGTCATTTATCTGGGTTAGCAACGGCCCAGAAGATTTTACGTGCTTTTTATTTTTGGCCCACGATCTTTAAAGTTTGTTTGGAAGTCATGAAGCATTGTCATCCTTGTTAGATTTACACCAAAAAGATGTAGTCGCATATTTCTCCATTATTTCCAATCGTCACAGTGGGCCCCTTCATCAAGTTGGGGATAGATTATGTGACGTGCACCCTAGTTTTTGCTGGGGGGCACAAGTACATCATTGTCGCTATGGATTACTTTACAAAGTGGGAAAAGGCAATGCCCACCTATAAGGCTGACGAGGAAATTGCAGCTTTTTTTGTTTTCAACCAAATTATCACACGGTTCCTAAATAGATTGTCACTGACCATGGTAGTCACTTCCAAAACAGCATGATGACTGAATTGGCCACTATGCTAGGTTTTAAACAATAACATTCATCTTCTTTTTACCTGCAAGAGAATGGTCAAGTCGAGGCAGTAAATAAGACCTTAAAGAATATTCTCAAGCGTACCATTAACGAAGCCCAATCAAATTGGCACATCATGATGTATCCTACAATTTGGGCTTATCAAACCAATGTGAAAACTTCCACGGGGTTCTCACCTTTCCAGCTCATTCATGGGGTGGAAGTGATAACCCTAGTTGAATGCAAAATCCCATCTTTAAAAATTGTCATTCGTGTGTTACCTGATATGACTGAGATAGAAGAACATTTTCTACACTTAGAACATCTAAATGAACAACGTAGAGATGCGCTAACTGCAAACGAGGCTCATAAAAATAGGGTGAAAAATCAACATGATAAATCTATCAAACCTAGCATTTTTTCTCAAGGGGAGGTTGTCTTGCTCTGGGACCAGGACAAAGAACCCTTGGGGGCAGGGAAACTCAGGTCTATGTGGTTAGGACCCTATATCATGTCAAACGTTTTGAAAAAAAGGGCATATGAATTAACTGATTTCGAAGGGAATAAGAAGCCTGAGCCTAGAAATGGGCTCTACATAAAGAAGTACTATGCTTAGGCTTAGCACTTTTTCTTGTATTTTTGTTTTTATGTAAATTTATGTACAATATCTCTTCATTTTGTGCTCTTATATCATATGTTGGTTGTTACAGATTTCTTCCAAGTGGTTTGTAGGTTTTGGAAATGGCACTAGTCATCATACTTGCAACCTGGCTTTAGCCGCATGGGTTATTTACTCACCCTCGGGATAGATAGTTGCCTTTGGAGGCACTTTACTAGGTCCTACTACTAATAATGTGGTTGAATACAGGGCCGTCATTGAGCTTTTATGGGATGCCTTGTCACATGGGATCACCCAGTTGGAAGTTAGACTTGAATCTCAACTAGTGTTTTCCCACTTCAATCAAGCTTATCAGGTGCGAAAACCTATTTATTGCATTAGTTTCTGCAAGTTAGGTTATTGGAAAGAAATTTTGATTTTATCACATTTAATCATATTCCAAGAAATCAAAATTCATTAACTGATGCATATGCGAATTATATCTTGGATTGGCACTTAGCACATATTTCATAAAAATACATAACAGATACATTGTAAAACACATGTAAATAAATCAACAATATATATATATATATATGTGTGTGTGTGTGTGTGTGTGTGTGTGTGTGTGTGTGTGTGAATATCTGTCCATATAGATAGGTTGAGTTCTTGATCCTCAGATCCAATTATAACTATAGAAATATACAAAAATTGGCTCATAATCCATAAAATGCCCTTAGGTCTAATCCTGACCACCCTGGTAACCCTGGTCATCTTGGTCATCATGTTCTTAGGCCTCCTCGGTTTCTTCAGCTAAAGCAGCCTCAACGAAATCTATGTAGACAAGTACCACCCTGGCTACCCTTCTCATAAGGCGTATCCACGTGGGTGGAATACCAACAACTAGTTCCTGTATAATGGTAGGGATATGCTCAATACGTAGAGTTGGGACTCTTTGGGTCAGCCTGGCCAGCTTCCCCTCAAGTACCTTGATCAAACATTGATCCTCTCCTGACACCAGTTGTACATACATCTGGGGATGCCCATTAGGGCGGATTGGTCCAATATCTTCATTTAAAGCATTAAATTGAATTAAAAACTCTTATACATATGTATATATCTTTATGATAAAAAATTCATAAAAATTTAAAAACTTCAAAAACAAAAATGGCTTATGCTCCCCGTGCTCCTCCTGGAGGGAGGACAGGGTCATTGTCACCTCGAAAATACATCCCATCATATGGAAACTACTCCAGTGTTGGCAGCTGCCATCCCCACCATAAGTAGAAGTCATCGTCATAGACACTCTGAACCGAGCCACCGCCACCATGGTGAAGGAAAATTTCTCCCCACCTACTCAGCCTAGGCTAATGGGGAGAGAAGGCTGGAAGAGGTACTGTAGGGCTCATGGCGAGCACTCTCTTACAGAAGAAAGCCACCAATACACTAGAATATCCAAAGTTATTTCATCGGCCTATCTTGCAGTCAGAGAGTTGTTTCTTCATTATCGGGAGTACTCGCGAGCACCAGTTAAACACAGGTCCCTATAAGCACTCTACATCGATTCTCATCTAGTTTCGAGTAGAAACATAGAGTGATGAAAATCCTACAACCCTCACTATTGTGCTTACCAGCACCTGCAATGGGAAGTTACTAATATGTGCAATAGGGATGTAAGTTCCCCTTCTCTGACTGTCGGGCGTGCAGTAAGTGTTGATGTAGTCCTGAACACTTAGAAGGTCACCACCCCTACTGGTACCCTCGAGGTTGATAGGTGATCCCAGTCATGACAAACCTGTAATGAAATATATGTCTTCCAAGGAAATTTCTAGAATCTCACCTTGTAGGTCAAAGGCACCTAGGTCATGATCCCAGTAGCTAATTAAAAACTCCAGTAAATGGACATTGGCCCACATCGGCGAGGTGCAAAAGAACTTTAACAGCCCACTTTGTTGTAATTCTTGCACCATGGGGGCACTTCAGAGTTCATCCTAGTTCATATCTTCATGTTCCCTCTCCCTCCACTCCAATACTATGTTTTAGCCTGCCCATAAAGCCACAATCAAACATTAAAATTCATCAAAAAACTTTGATTTTGGCCCTATTTTCATTTTTCATATGTCATGCAGTATACGCGACTGTCTTTTAGACAGGTCACGTATCATACGTTGGTTTCCTTCAAGCAAGTCGTGTATAAAATGTCTGTACACAACTATGTAATTCTCATACCCGCATATACAACACGACCTCCTTAAAACATGATTAAAACATCAAATTTTGCACAAAATTGAAAATGTAAATGAATGAAATGGAAGAGAACGAAGCGCTGAATTACCTGGCACTTACATATTTAAAAATCATCCACTGATTTGTCCACACTGAATGATTGAAGTCAGAGGTAAAAATTGCCTATATTGGGTAAAAGTATGAAATGGTGTTTTTGAAATTTATTTTTGGACTATTTATAGAAATCATTTCAAAATGTGGGTTTTTAACCTATAGTTCTTAATTTCTATCAAAATCAAGCTAATAACATGTCATGTTTTCTTAATGCAATAGGTTCAAGGTTACTTAAAGTAATTATTCACTCATATAGGATAGGATTTTGGTCATTTATATGCATTTTTGCATCTATACCTAATCCGCTTTAATCCTAGGATCACTACTTTGACCACAGACTATGGTGTTTAACCATTATTACCGTATCTATGCCATTGTTCATCTGTGGATATGGATTTCCTTCCATGAGTACCCTAGTTTAGAACACATTCATTGTCTTTTGGTACTCATGCCACATTTGTCATAGGTTTAGAGGAGCCTTCTTAGCTATTTTTCACACCAAATTGAGCCTCATTTTGGTCTCTTTTTACAAGCTATCCCCTTTATAAGGCTCCCCGGCCTTATGGAGTTTTTTAGGCCCAGGTCTAACTCCTCAAAATAGACTTGACTACTGAGTAAGTTGTCCATTTAGGCTTGTTAAGAATATGTGAATGGGCATCCACATTGGTGGTAGGTTATCACTTTCTCGGACCATGTGGAATAGTACGAGAAATTATCGCTCTCTTTTCTATGGAATTGAGAAGAGAATTCTTAGGCATAGGTTTATCACTTTTCCGCACCTGAGGGACTAAACTTATAGAAAAGGAGCACCCATTATGAGCTTAGTTTTTGTTTTTAGTGCTCTCAACCTAAACATGAAAAAGATTTCGAGTGTACTTTATGCCTTTGTCATGCTCATTAACACTAAATAAAAAATCATCCAGTTTTCTATTGTAAGCCCCATTTCTCTTAATCAAATAGATATTTTCAAGTGATCTTGTTTTCCTTCACACTCATAAAACTCAAGCTATAAGTTATTCTTGAAGGAGCGTTGGGTAGGTGGTAATTTAACCTTTTTTGGACCTCCCTGACTAAGTACAAAAAAAGGTGTTCCTTTTATTCTTCGGAAGATAAGAGGGTTCTTCTTTGGTATGTTTTATAGTTTTCGGCCTTCGGAGACTAAATTGGATGAAAAAGGACCCCCCTGGAGTCTTTTCCAGAGTTTTCAGACTCTCTAAACATGAAAAAACCAACAAGCATGTACTAGTTCGAGCTCGTAAAATCCACGAATCAGTGACATTATCAAGCATTATTCTCTCCCTTCTTCAAGCTTGTCAAAAATGAAGAGAGACCTGAGTTGAATTTCTTGGACTCATTAAAATTTAAATGGAAAGATAAGGAAGAAGTATTATTTTTGGGTTACAGATGGTGGCAGCATCTCATCCTTGAACATAGCACTCTCTGAACTTTCTGATACTCATGTTTCAGTGTACACTTTCAGTTCAGCTATCACTTCGAGTTTCTTACTCCTCCACTTGTCCTTTTTACATGGGGAATCTAATCATGTCTCCTACATGATAGATAAGTCTAGTTGTCCTATCTATAAATTTAAAAGTTTCCTTGGGTCATATCTGTGTCATGCTCACTCTTCAAGGATTTATCCCTGCATTTGATTATTATCCTGATTCCATCATTATCCTATCTAAGTATTACTTGTGTTTACCTTCCCTTATCTAGTTCCTAGTCACTCTTGTGATCCATTGGAGGATCTATTTCCTTCCTCATCACAACATTGTTTCTCATCAGCACTTCGTGAAGACGAAGACCTAGAGTTTTGACAATGGTACCTTAGGATTCACTATCATATTTGGTGAACTCCTTTGCTTCACTTATCAGTTTCACCTATTGCTTGACAATTTTTTGAATCCTTTCAATGTCTGAATTCAACACATCTATTCACGTGGACTGGATTGTATTGGTTCCTTTGGATTTTTACGAAGACCTTAGATTCACATCTATAACCTAGTTGCATAAGATTGTGTTGTGTTCACCTACACAGTTTCCATATTTTGAAGACTCCTCATGGTATATTGTGGCTTCGATCCACATTTCTCATATACATGGTATTGTACCCATATCATATGATGTAATCAAATATTGTAAAGGAGCTAGTGTTCCAATATATTGAACATGGCATCCTCAGATATGATTTTGTATATGACATTGATATGTATTTGTTTTAGGTACTTCCTCTGATTCCTTGGACTTCTGAGTTCTCAAGATAAATATTATAATGTATTTCATCCATCGCTTCCCTCTGACCTCACACATTAGGGGGCATCTGTTATCATCCAAAATGGCACTTCTTCATCCGAGTGCTGACATTCATTATGTCGGTACACAAAATGACATTTAGGATTGAAGTGGCCAAAACACTATATATGTGCATGGCCTTTGATGCATTATCCTCATACCAGCATTCTATATTTTTATTCTGAGTTTTGAGTTGCATACACGACTATTTGCATTGCAACTCATGTATCATATGTGAGTATGTACATTGAAACGCGTGTATACCTTACATACGCGAGTTTCCTTTGAGAAACATGTGTATCATGCGTGCCTTGTCTATATTAATACTTGCGTATACCTTTATTCGACCTTAAAAAATAAAAATCATGATTAGATGAGATTAGTTGGGCCTTAATCCATAACTATCCCAACTGTCTCAACCATCCTAACCTTCAAATCCTCTCTAATCAATCAATCAATTTTTGAAGAGAAAAGTTATGCTGGTGGTATATCTTCAGAGTACTGGAGTAGCAAAACTCAGAGTCCTCGGTTGCAGAGGAGTCCTTGTGTCAGAATTTGGGTTGTATTCTTAGCTATTCACCTTTTTTTTAATATAAAGAATTATTCTTCCAATATTGTATTGTGTTTATCTCATGTATATTGGTTTAATGAATATGTTCAATTATATCATTAATATGATTTTCATCTAACCTCTAATGTATATATGTATGAGCTATTGCTTGAAGAATTGGCTCTTTGCAGGTGAAGAGAAGTATCCCTAGAAGCTTTGGAGAATATTGGAGCAAGAGAATACCAATCTTGGATCAACCTTCATAAATCAGGTAAGCCAAGATTTCTTCCTATTCTTATTCCATTCTCTGTAAAAGTTGAGTGTCTACAAGTCTAATAGTAAGTTGGTAACCCCAGACCCTAGGTTACAAGGGTGTAATGTCTTGTACAACCCATATGTAACTGGATTATGTTAAATTTTCATATGCTTAGCTAAGACATCAATATTTAATTTCATTTTCATAAAAAAAGCATATAAACAGGATCACTGAAAGATAGACAAGCACAACCATACAAAAGGAACACAAATATTTATCCTGGGAAAAACCCAGCAAAAGCTTCCCCAATATAGATGTCCCAAAAAGATAAAAGATAAAACCAGCAAGGAGATCAAAGCCTGATCCTCCTCCTTCTCCAGCTACTTCTCTTCTCCACTAATGTGCTACACAAGTGAGAGTGTGTGTGTCTCAAATGAGGAGCACCACACCTCTATTTATATTCATCCATTCACTTGAATCAACTCATTCGACATGTAGGCTCGAGTTAAATCATGTAGGCTCGAGTTACACATGTAGGCTCGAGTTAAATCATGTAGGCTCGAGTTACACATGTAGGCTCAAGTAACCACACTGGGGTGCTAATGACCCACCTTTATAATTAGAGGGGACTACCTCATGGCTCTTATTAGTTCTTCTGATTAGAAGCATTGGGGTACAAATTAATGCAAGTTGTTCTCCCGGTAGGACCATTGGGGACCACAAAATATACATATAGAATATTCTTTGAATTTACAATATTTCAACACTCCCCCTTAACGAGAAGGGTATTCTACAACAACATCAACAACAATAATAGTAGGAGAGAGATAGGGTACATCATCAACATCATCAGGGTAACACATCTATAAATCATTGGAAGCTTTTCAACATTATGTAGTCTTCATCTTCAATCTTTAGTCTTCATCATCATTTGACTTCTTCGATCAGAAACATCTTCAGCACTTTGATCTTTCGATCAGCAACATCATCTTCAGGACTTTGACCTTTCGATCAGCATCATCATCTTCAACACTTTGACCTTTCGATCAGCATCATCTTCAT
This sequence comes from Pseudotsuga menziesii, assembly GCA_001517045.1. Lineage (NCBI taxonomy): Eukaryota > Viridiplantae > Streptophyta > Pinopsida > Pinales > Pinaceae > Pseudotsuga > Pseudotsuga menziesii. The sequence goes on from LPNX010795628.1 coordinate 40,568, forward strand.
CACTTTGACCTTTCGATCAGCAACAACATCTTCAGCACTTTGACCCTTTCGATCAAGAACATCATCTTTAGCACTTTGACCTTTCGATCAGCAACAACATCTTCAGCACTTTGACCTTTTTATCAGCAACATCATCTTCAACATTTTGACCTTTCAATTAGCAACATCTTCTTCAGCACTTTGGCCTTTCGATCAGCAACAACATCATCATCATACTCTAATCTTTTGATCAGAAGCATCATCATCATCATACTCTGATCTTTCAATAAGAAACATCATCATGAAAACATCATCATCATCAAAACATCATTATTATCAAAACATCAACATCATCAAAACATCAACATCAACATCATCAAAACATCAACATCATCATCATAAACATGATTCTTCCTTTCGGAATTACGGGATCAACATGTCTGTTGTACTCAAACGATCCTTCCTGTCGGAATTACGGGATTTAGGTCTTTACGGAGTTACTAACGATCTTTCCTTTCAGAATTACGGAATCAACACATCTGTGGAGCTCAGACGATCCTTCCTTTCGAAATTACAGGATCAAGTCTTTATGGAGCTACTAGCGATCCTTCCTTTCAGAATTACGGGATTTAGGTCTTTATAGAGTTACTAACGATCCTTCCTTTCAGAATTACGGGATCAACACATTTTTGGAACTCAGACAATCCTTCCTATTGGAATTATGGGATCAACACATCTGTGGAACTTAGACAATCCTTCCTGTTGGAATTACGAGATCAAGTCTTTACGGAGCTACCAACAATCCTTCCTTTCGGAATTATGGAATTTAGGTCTTTACAGAGTTGCCAATTATCCTTCCTTTCGGAATTATGGGATTTAGGTCTTTACGAAGTTACTAACAATCCTTCCTTTCGGAATTACGGGATCAACACATTTGTGGAACTCAGACAATCCTTCCTATTGGAATTATGGGATCAACACATCTGTGGAACTCAGACAATCCTTCCTATTGGAATTACAGGATCAATTCAATGATCCTTCCTTTCAGAATTACAGGATTTAGGTCTTTATGAAGTTACTAACGATCCTTCCTTTCAGAATTACGGGATCAACACATATGTGGAACTCAGACAATCCTTCCTCTAGGAATTACGAGATCAACACATGTTCTCAAGTACCGAAGTCACTGGATCCGTTCTGACCCGAAGTTCAAGGATGATACAATCCTATCACATTCTCGACAACCGAAGTCACCCGATTGATTACGGGATAATCAATCCCTATCACTTTAGGACTAGGTCCAAGGACGATGCAATCCTACCATATTCTCAAGGACCGAAGCCTTCGGATACCATTCTAAACCGAAGTTCAAGGATGATGCAATCCTACCACATTCTCAGGGACCGAAGCCTCCGGATACCATTCTGAACCAAAGTTCAAGGATGATGCAATCCTGCCACATTCTTGGGGACCGAAGCCTCTGGATACCATTCTGAAACGAAGTTCAAGGATTATGCAATCCTACCACATTCTTGAAGACTAAGGTCACCAGATCAATTTAGGGCAAATTCCCAGGGATGATACAATCCCACTCCATTCTCAAGGACTGAAGTCACTGGATCTATTCTGGACAGATGTCCCAGGATGATACAATCCCTCTGCATTCTCGATGACCAAGGTCACCGAATCACTTCTAGACAGATGTCCTGAGATGATACAATTCCTCTTCATTCTTGATGACCGAGGTCACCAGATCACTTTAGGGCAAGAGCCCAGGAATGATACAATCCCACTACAACATCACTACTCCCCCTTTCGAGGAAGGTATTTCCGAACAACACCAAGCTTGTCTCAAAAGTGTTCGAACTTTACTCAAGATAGAGGCTTCGTCAGTACATCATCATCCAAAAAATCATCATCTACATCTTCAGTATGTGAATACTGAACTATCACCATCTGTATCTCCGGTATGTGAATACTAAAAGCATCATCATCTCTATATTCAGTATAGAAATACAGAATCACCATCGTCTGCATCTATAGTATGTAAATACTGAAACATCATCTATATCTTCAATATGGGAACACTGAAATCATCATCATCTATATCTTCAGGATGGGAATACTGAAACATCATCATCTCTATATTCAGTATTGAAATACTGAATCACCATCATCTGCATCTACACTCGTTTGTAGAAATACCGGATTTTTATGTGTTACAACGAAACACAGGGTTCTCTATCATCACAAATCTGGTTATCACATAGAATCATTGTAGTATCCATCTTTAGGTCAAAGAGACCTGATATCAGCTTCTAAAGCCATATGGATTCACAACTTAGCAGAGCAATCTACTATGTATTCTACTCCAGCCGTGCTAAGAGATACACCGGATTGTTTCCTGCTAAACCATGCACTCATAGCAGATCCCAGACTATAACATCCACCTGAAGTGCTTTTCTTGTCTGAGATACTTCCATCCCAATATGCATCTGTGTATCCATACAATCTATACTCATGGCTACCATCATAGTATAGACCAAAGTCTATAGTCCCTTTCAGATATCTCATCACATGTTTTGCAGCTACTAAGTGAACCTGTCTTGGTTGAACAAGAAATTGACTTAAGGTGTTCACAGAAAAACAAATTTTTGGTCTGGTATTTGTTAAATACATCAATGACCCAATAATCTGTCTATATTGTATCATATCCACTAACTCTGATGAGTCATCAGCTAACAACTTCAAGTTGGAATCCATGGGTGTGGCCATGGCTTTGCATTCCAACATATTGAATCTCTTCAATATCTCTACCGTATACTTTCCTTGGTTGAGAAAGATTCCTTTTGAACTTTTCCATACTTCCAGACCTAGGAAATAATGTATTAACCCAAGGTATTTCATCTAAAATTATTCTGCTAGTTTCTTCTTGCTTTCCACAATCTGTTTCTCATTCCCTGTCAATAATAAGTCATCCACATATAGTCATAGTATGACAGGTTCATCTTCTACAACCTAGTAGTAAAGGTTAGGATCAACTTTACTCTTTGCAAAGCCCATGCTCATCAGGAAACTATCTATTCTTCCATAACAAGCTCTGGGAGCTTGCTTCAAGCCACAAAGGACCTTCTTCAACTTGCATAATTGGTTCCATCTGTCTTCAAATCCTCGTGACTATTCGATGTAAAAATCTTCCTCAATTATACCATTAAGGGAGGCTTGTCTTTACTTCATCAGGGAAGAAACTACCATGATAGTTCTGAATGAAGTATATCGTGCTACTGGGGAAAAAGTCTCTTCATAATCAATTCCCTCTTTCTGAGAGAAACCTCTGGCCACAAATCTTGATTTATACTTCTCGATACTTCCGTCAGCTGCATGCTTTATTTTGTATATCCATCTAGAGGATACAATACTCTTTCCTTCTGGTTTGGGAACTATATCCCATACATCATTCTAGTATTCTTTCATCATAAAATATTCCATGAGTTCGTCTTGTCAGATCATCAACATATCCTAGTATTCTGCATTCAACCTTGAAGGTTGGAACCCACTTTACTCTTGGTAAAGCTTTGATCCATCAGGAAGCTGTCCATCATGTCATACCATTTCGAACTCAGATATCTTCTGTAGTCACTCCCCCTAAAGTGGAGTATCGTCTTCCCTCTTCATTCTGTATAGGTGGTTCTATGCTTGATATATACTGGTCAATAGAGTATGTCATGTCATAGTCTATTCTTTCTGAGGAAAATCATGAACCTTTCTTTGTACACTTGTTCTTGTAGATCCATATGGAATATACTACGTACTTCCCTTTATGTCTTGAAACCATATCGAATACACAATTCCTCATGATCAATTTTTACTCTTTGATCATATCTTCTTTCATACATTCTTTTCTTCATCTTGAGTTATCTCTTGTGCCAATGGTGGTCTTCCTCCTTTGAGGTGGATCTACTTCTCTCTGAAGCTCTTTCTTCTGTCATGGTGTCTCTGACCCTGAGAGCTTCAGATTCATGTTTATTGGAGTGAATCTTGAATTGTCATCACTTGTTCTTTGGAGCAAGTCTCATCCTTCTTTTCTTGTAGGAGGTTGTATAGAACCTTTCCTACAATTCAAATGCACCAGTTGCATGGTTAGAACTATTTCATAAAACATATGCATAACGAAAAATTCTTATGCATCATGCAACTATTTAGCCAATACAACATTCATCCATATCTCACAGAAACTTTCTAGATGCCCTCCATCTCTCCCATGGTATCATTGAGATTTGTGCACTAATCCAATATGTTAGCAAAGAGGTTTGATAAGTAGCACTGGAGAGTTGTATAGTGCCATGAGCTACTTACCCATCACATGCATATTAGTAATATTAATGTAAACAATCTATCATGCATAACACATCAACTAAATACAATCAAATTTATAACAAAACAATATCATGAAATGGAAATTGAATACTTATCTTTTATTTGTTTCGTGGGTAGACTCCATCTTGATCATTCTGCTTTATCATCTTCTTCATTCATGAAATCATCATTTCTTATCCAAATGATAAGATGAATAAGAGGTTCTTCAGGATTGAGTTTTTCATATTCCTCATCGCTTGAGGGATCTTCTTTGAATGGTGAGAGCTTGATCTTCAATTGCTCCCATCTTCTTCTTCTCTTCTTATTAGTCGATCTAAAAGTAATCACTTACTTCTGGCATACATTCTTCACATGAATGAATCCCATGATCCTAGGAGGACATTCAAGGTGGCTATCACCACTTCTACATACTTCTTCTTCTACCGCTTTAAGTTGTTCTGCATTCTGGATCTTCACATTCTTCAACTGTTTTCTCAAATCCATCTTCTGATTTAAGTTCTTATCTTCAAATAGCTTGATCAAGGAATCAAAAATCTTCGGTGTCTTTAGGGAAGACACTTGTGGTATAAGTTGATCCGTGATTGAATCAACAATGATCTTCTTGGCCTTGATCAAGTTCTTCTTGTGTAAGGCTTTGAGGCTCATCTCCCTCTAGAACTGGAACCTCTCTACTCATGTAGGTGTCCAATTCATTTTCTTCAGAGAGATAAAATACTTCCATGCTTGGAATTTTTCAAATTCACCAAGATTATCATCAAGATGATGTGATAGATCACTTTGAAATGAGAACCTCAAATGCAAATAGCAAAGCATTAGATCTTACCGATTTGAGGTGTCCGTCCTGCTTCCGGAGCTGGCTGATCTAGGGTTTGTCAAAGAAACCATAATTTTCAAAACTTAGAATATTTCATATATGATTGGATATAAATATAGATCTCTTAAAATGGAGATGTCCAATGTACTCCTTTTCTGAAAACAGTGGAGGGAAGCTCCCGGAACAGGAAGCCCTAGTTTTCCAATTTCTTCTGCAGAAATTCCTATTACTATTTTTGTGATATCTCTGAAATTACTACTCCTCTGTGTCTTCAATTTTGTACTGAGGTAATCTCTCATGTCCCTAATCCAACACCATAGGTTTCATAAGAATTGGTTTCACCAATTGGGATTTATGATCATTTTCCCAAGGTGGCCTGTGATAGGACTATTCCGAATAGTGAAGTTGTACGGCATGCCATGAGTCACTAGTTCATCTTCAGGTTCAAAAATTTGGACCAAAGAAATTACAGGCCATGCTCTTTCTATAACATCTTCAATAATTCCATTTGGACCTTTCTAGCCCACGCTACAGTAATTCTCCCGAGGTGTTCTGTTTAGGGATGAATTCTGGAAGAGGCTAGAACCCTAACTTGAGGGATCATATCTCCCCGAATATAGAGAATCTGAGGCTGAATTTCGGACACAGTGTAAATCAGGATTTTATATTTGTCCTTTACAATTTTCAACTCCTGATCCTTCTCCAATATCAGGATATAGCGAATGTACTAAAACTTCTATTTAGGGTTTTTCTAGATTAGGGTCAAACTAAGGTTTGACTTTCCCAGAGTTTCACCCAACCAAGTTTCTTGATCCAGGTCTCTAAACTTTTATTTTGATGAGGAGAAAAATCCTATGCTGGGCTCACACAAAAATTCTTCTTCTGTAGAAAGCCCTAATTTTCTGCACCAAAACTGAAAATGCTCGAAATTGAATTTCGCTTCGATAGAAAGATGCACCTTTCAATGGAGAGTAGGTCTAGGCTTCTTTTGCTGATCGATCATGGATAGAGACCCAAAAAGCCATAGATTCTTTAGCTGCACAATGTATTCTTTCAGGGTGGCTCTGATACCATGTTAAATTTTCATATGCTTAGCTAAGATATCATTATTTAATTTCATTTTCATAACAAAAGCATATAAACAGGATCATTGAAAGATAGACAAGAACAACCATACAAAAGGAACACAAAGATTTATCCTGGGAAAACCCTAAAGTAAAAAACCCAACCAAATCTTCCTCAATATAGATGCCCCTAAAAGATAAAAGATAAAACCAGCAAGGAGATCAAAGCCTGATCCTCCTCCTTCTCTAGCTACTTCTCTTCTCCACTAATGTGCTACACAAGTGAGAGTGTGTGTGTCTCAAATGAGGAGCACCACACCTCTATTTATATTCATCCATTCACTTGAATCAACTCATTCAACGCGTAGGCTCAAGTTAAATCACGTAGGCTTGAGTTACACATGTAGGCTCAAGTAACCACACTGGGGTGCTAATGACCCACCTTTATAATTAGAGGGGACTACCTCATGACTCTTATTAGTTCTTCCGATTAGAAGAATCGGGGTACAAAGTAATGCAAGTGGTTCTCTCGGTAGGACCATCGGGGACCACAAAAGATACATATAGAATATTCTTTGAAGTTACAATATTTCAATAGATTACACCCAATATATCAAACAAATCATTATGTTCATATGCAGTGGGTTCCTAAGCCCAATATATCAAAATAAAACATCAAAGTAACATCATAATCAATGGGATTATTCCTATAAGTGTTAGGTAAAAATTCGGGATATTACAGTGTGCTATTATCCAGTGATCTTTGTCCTAGTGGTTCAATGAACATGCTCTAGGGTCCTAAGAAATTAATATTGCCTTCTTCAGGAGATGGTTGGGTGGAACAGTCTCCTTTGGGTGTTTCTCCTCCTTATACAAATTATCTAGGTTCTAAATTATTTGTTATTTATTTGTGATTTTATTTTATATCTATATTTTTTTTTGTGGTCTTTACAAAGTTTCAATGGTAACTATTCTATATGGTATCTATTCTGAAAAGGGAAAAGTTGTAGTTGGTTCTTATGATATTATAAAAATTTTATATGATGCATATCAATATAGAACTTGAAGATCCATCATTATGGTCATGGACTAAGATAATCAATAATATTTTGACAATGCAATCCTCTTCCCGCCGGTATTAGTTATAGAATTGTTAAACTTCCATTTAAAATTCGAATCCCTCTACTACCATTGAGTTTACCAGGGATTTACATAGATAATTTTTCTTTATATTATCAGTGCTAATTAACTAGGATATCAAAAGAGTTAATTTCTAAATTACTATGGGAGCCCATTTACAACCCTACATACTCGATAGAGTCTTATTTTTTAAAAGAAAGGATTTTCTATGTAAATGTACCTCACAATATTAAGCATCAATTAATTTTAGATTCAGAGTCTTCACTACAAACCTCAGAAAAGTACTATGTTCATAATATAGCAATAGTATACCTAATATAATTATCATTACGAATCAAGTTGGAACTCTCGACAAGAACATAGTATATATAGAAATATATAGATTATGGATTTTACAAAGTAAAAGTAAAAAACGAAACTTAAACCTAAACTAATCAATATATTTTTATGCTGCAACCGTATGAATTGTATATGCATCGTTTATATCCAAAACATATGAATTCAATCCACTTGTAATGTCCCCAAAATTCAAAAAATAAATAAATTGTAGGCTAGTTAAATACTACCTATTCTGGACATCAACTCATCTTCTGTGGAATATGTTGGTCATTGTTTACTAAGTCAAAGCGTTGTAAGTTGTCCTTACCTTTGTATGTGTTTTCCTATGTAATTGCTGATGTAATTATGCACTATGTTTATTTTACTGGAACTGGTTTAAATGATTGCTCTGCTAGTGTTTTACTACTTAACATGTATTTGTGTAGTTATGTCTTACTTCATGGTTATCTATTTCGTTCATTGTTTATGGATTTAACTATGGAAGTCCTGAATTGTCTTTAATTGTCAAAGGGGTGGAATGGCAAGATTTTTATCCATTATGGGACCACTTGGAGAGGTAACCGGTTCTACCTGTTGTTATGGGGTATACTTAGTTCATGTTTGAATTAATGCAAACTTCTCCTTTTGTGCAGGTTCATTCGATAGCGAAATCTAGTTACGAAAACTAAACTTGACATCCTATGGCATGCTATCCATGCTACACTATCCTATGCTTATCGAAGACAAAAGGACTAAAGTCCTTGCCTAAAGATTCGTACTACTATTGTTTACGCAAAGTTGGGGTTGTAAGACCTGAATCTTTACGATTGACATTATCATTGTGGATTAAGACTATGATAGTTTTTATCCCTATTTCTATGTATTTATAACATATAAATTGAAACGTGTAAATCCTAAAGTTATTGTATAAAGTCATAAGACTTGTCAAACATTATTTTAAGATTTGTAAATACTATGGTTTATGTAGCAAACCCTTCATGGAATATTCCATATTCCATGAAACCATGGCTTGAATATGCCAATGAGGGCTTTGATGGAGGTTTTAATACAAAATCGCAATGTTGGGGTTTGGACTATATGGATGTGGGAAAAAATTGCGTCGATGGTGGAAAACAGGGTGGCACAATTAATACTCCTTGGGATGGGGGGGAAACGAGCCCTAATTTCTGGTCTATCATTGTTTGGGATTCATTTGTCGGTGTTGTGGGTTGTCTGCATGGTTTCGCTCTTTGGGTTCATCATGACGTGGAGGAATAGGCTCACCATGCGATTGGAAGGTATGCTCTTTGTCTATTTTTGCAACATTATATAATTGTTTGCTTCAAGTTGAGGATTTAGCATACTTATGATAGTGCTCTGTTTCGAAATGCAGGTGAGATGGTGACTTTCATTCACAGCACATGGGTGTTTATAGGACTAACTACGATACCCTTCCATGGGTAAGCACTGCGATAGCTTAGGCGTTTTAGCTCTGTATGTAAAAATTTATCAAAGCTTTGCGATCTGTATTGAAAGAGGTAATGTTGTCAATATTTGATTATGGGTTCGATTGTATGGGTTCCTTGTGATACTGGAAATTCAGGGATGCATTGTAAATATTATTTTGATGGCATTTTAAGCATGGAGACTTGGACCCATGTTTGTCCAGACAAAGACAAGGATGCATTGTAAATATTATTTTGATGTCGTTTTAAGTGTGGAGACTTGGAGCCATGTCTGTCCAGACAAAGACTCAACTCTATAATCGTTTTAGGTTTTGTTATATTAAGCGTATGATTTGATAATTAAATGAGAGCTCTGCTTTTTTGGTTTGAAATGCTATGTTCATCTATGGCAGTTTCATTGCTTGCAATGACACCCTGTCAAATCATTACTATCTATTTTACTTGTAAATGTTTTTCATTATGAGAGATATGGTTTTTTTAATGTGCCTAGGTTTATTATGATACGACCCTTAGCTTGGCATACGATTCTATAGTTCTGTAAATGTCACAGCTGTAACAATGTTGATAGTAAGTTTTAAATGAATTCTTTTGGTATTTACAAAATGGTTCGGGTGTTATTTTTAATGTTGATTATGGTGGGGTTTTTCCTCTCGACCATGAGCTAGAATATGGAAATGCAGCATGGGTTGTTTTATTTATTATATGGAACTATGACAAAGTAGCGATTTATTGTTTTTAAGCTCGGTTTTATAGTTGATCTTTGATAGCTACGACTCAACAATGAATACACAGCCTGTATATAAATTTATGGATATTACTCTGTGTAATCAATTCTATTAGCGTAGTTTATACTTTGATGTTTTAAAATCTATCCCTACAGGATTCAATTCCTAGGTAATTTGTTTGATTTAGTTTTCGTAGTGTGAGCCCACATGATTCGATCCTGGGATATCGAATGTGTGGATTGGTGTTTCAATACAATGTGTGTTTGTTTTTGTTTTGGATGAGATGCCAACAGGATTTTATCCTGACTCCTTTAAATGGACACATTATTCATTAGTTGGTTTGTGTCATGTATAAAATCGATTCTTATTTTGATAGTAAAGAGTAGAGATATTTGATATAATATTTAGGCCTACGGTCGGACCTTAATAGGTCTCAATGCTTGGCATGTTATGCAAAGATTTATAAAATGGAAATTACTGTTTGGGGTTTGTTTAATAATTATCTTCGTTATGTTATTTGGTAGGTTTAAGGTTTAAATCTGTTAACTTTGTTTATCTCATTTATGCTATAGCTAAATAGAATAGTTTCGATGGTTGAAATAAATGAGCCTGCTGGCAATATGTAATCTTCCAACAGAGAAGATGTAGGGTTGGATTTTAATGGTGATAATTGAGTTTCTATGGATTTTAAATAGTTCTTTGATTGATAGTAGTATAGTTAATTTTAATGTGGTTTATGTACCTATAAACTATGTTTTAACTCTTGTATTTAAGTTTTCAACAACAACTAGGAAATCTAGATAATTTAAAATAATCTGAACTATGTTAAAACAAATATGCTCTTTAGAGAAGACTGAATTAACATGTAAATGATGACAAAATAATGCGGAAATAATGAGAGACCAAATTATCCTATGGTTTTGAAAACTGATAAAACTATAGGTGATAGTCTATCATTATAAACATGAATAAAATATATATTTCCTTAACTTCGAAAAGCATGTTTAAGTAAGCAAAGTAACTTAGCTATAGCAGACAAATACTATTTATCCTTTCATAAATTAATCCCTACATTTAATAAGAAAACCTATTTAATGTATAAGGAAGATCAAGAAACCTCATACCTACAAGTTGAATCTATTTTAATGGTTGGAAACCCTGCACACTCAAACACACAGCCACTAACAAGGACATAGATAGTTCTGACCTATGTTCAGATAAACAAATAAATTAGAAAATACCATGTTCCACCCAACCATGATCCAAAACTGTTCTTGGTTTCAATCTAGATCACCCCAAGCTGGTTCCAACATGCAAGTAGCTTAAAGCTCCTAAGGTAAGGATTCCCTATTTGGGATAACAGGTTCTGTATCAGTTTTCTTTTCCTCTTGGGAAAAATACTCTCCAAGAACTCTCTTGAGAATAATAAGGTAAAATCATGGAATAATAAAAAAGATCCCCAAGTATCTCTTTGGCTTGGGTATTTATAGACAGACTTTTCAGGAAAAGGGGCATTTAAATCAAGAATCATTTGTTTTCTTTTTTTTGTTGGTAAGCATAGAAATTTATATTAATGAATAGTATAAAAATATAATATAGTCAGGCCCGGCTAGTTGAGAGAGATTGTTGGTCTGAGCGAAGCTTTTACTGAGCTAATCTTCCCACAATTCTGAAATCCCATCCCTTTTCCCCACCTAGACATCGTAAACCCCAAAAATACATTCACCTGAGGAAATTAGCCAATAACCTACAAAACCTCAACCTGGAGAAATGCTCACCAGAGCCTATCCCAACTAGTTAATAGTGTACCAGACATGGAAAGATATAATCAAAACATAAACCGGTTCTAAAGGAAAAACCCAATTTTGTATCATCAGCCGATCCATAACATTCGTCGGTTCCATAACCAGGAAACACTTTGACAACAAAACAAGAGGACGACCATTTGGATCTACCAATCCTTACTGCTGCAGTGAATCCATCGGGGAAGGAGGCGATGCTGTGGGATGTTCTCCCAATCTACTGAGCAGCTCGCTCACTATGGTCTCCAGCAAATGGAAGCCAACCGAAGACTCTTCCTAGTCATTTCTAATTATAGTCATAGCTTCACGTATACCCATAGCCATCTGCAGGTTGGATTGAATGTCCCTAGCTAGCAGGATGCATCCTGTCCAAAATGGATTGGAAATGAGCGACTGGCCCTGGTGGGTCTCGTACTCACGAACCAGAACCACCTCCTTAATGGCAATAATGGCTTCCACCCTTGCAGGGATTTCTGCCATGCATTGAGATCCCCAATTGAACACCAATGGGGATGGTCCACCCTCCACAAGGGAATTAGTGCTTGCTGAACCAGCCTAAAGGGAATTTCCTTCTATCGGGTTTCTCCTAATCTCACGGTTACTCCTCCTCCTCCCTTGATGAGACATGTTGACTCAAGGCTGGGTATCATAATTGGTCTTCTCAAGATAAAAGACACAGACTAGAAAGAGCCAAAATTTGATGATCCTCTCCCTTTCCTCAGGCATATAAATAGCTGAACTTTTGCTCTGGGTGACGAACCCCTTAGTTCTTTGATTCCTCATTTGTTTCCAAATTGATCCTGGGAAAAAACCACCTTACGGCACAAAATTTTCCAATGCATGATCCAATCCCCTGCTACGTGTGAAAGATTGGCCATTGATTCCTCCATTAATGGCCTTTTGGTGCTTAACCTGCTCTGAAGGTCAATTACAGTACCCATACTTGAATGCTCCCTGTTGGTTATCCTGTGAGTACTGTCCTTTGATCTTTTTTCCGCACCGTGCAAGCCTGAACCTGAACAGTTTTTAAAGATAGGCACTAGAGCCTATATCTTTCACCTCTTCTCAAGCTAGCCTGCCACCTTCCTCTTCCCGATCTTTCCCATGCTTCCCATCTGTCCTCGCCTCTTCATGGAATCCTGAGTAGTAAATTCCAAGTGGAGGATGCGTCACCTTATCGTCCCTCGCACCTGATATGGAGGTGTGAATGCATGCCTCATCACGTGGCTATCCAACAAAATTCCTAAGCTAATAAGTGGGTCGCGTGTGAAGGGGGAGGTTGCATGAGATGAGGCGGTAGGTTTCATGATCTCACACATGTCTTGTCTTGGGGGTTGGTCAGTGTCATCCCCACCATCATCAGCATCTGCCATCTCCTTGCATTTTCCCCAAAGCCTCCTATTCCTTTTGTCGACATGTTCCTCTGCATGGAAAGAGATNGTGGTCAGTGTCATCCCCACCATCATCAGCATCTGCCATCTCCTTGCATTTTCCCCAAAGCCTCCTATTCCTTTTGTCGACATGTTCCTCTGCATGGAAAGAGATAGGCTTTCCAACCCCTTCGTTAGCAAGAATTTTTTCCACCCTGTTCCTTGATCATTTTATGTGGGATAAAACTAGCGCGGGTATGTTCCTTAACCATTCTCTGAGCATTGAGAGCCTTCCTTCCCACCTCTAGTTTTGGGATACCTAGTTAATGGTCGCGCCATGAATAATCCTTTTGGCAAGGTTGATTCAATGCCACTGAGTCCCCCTCCACTATCAGATGAGTTCTTTGGTTCTAAATTTCCCAAGCCACTCCGTTTATGAGACCGTCTAGCTCTTCCAGGTTATTGGTACCTGATCCAAGGCTTTCCTAGTAGAGATTGAGGATTCTTCCATGAGAGTCCCTTATCACTCCTCCAAAACCCGCAAGGCCAGGGTTTCCTTTGGCAGCCCCATCAAAATTCAGTTTGAAAGCACTGGGCAGAGGTTTCTGCCAGAACTCCGCATTGTTCGATTGCGCGACCAACTTGTTGAGACAAGGGTTGTTCAAAGGTAATTGACTTATTCCCGAATCTTGAAGGATTTTTTTTTTCTGTTCCATCATCTTGTAAATCTTCAATCAACCATGCTGTGAGAGTTATAGTTTCTTTTATATGTGCAACCAGGGTTTCCCATATTTATTCCACCCAACGATTTATTTTCTCAAAGATTTTTAGATTAAGAGTATTCCATATCTCCCATACCATGAAACCTGGTTACAGATCCCATATTCTATTCATAATTTTTTTTTTGAATTTGTTCTTGGGACATTCAGCAATAGTTAGATCAGGTCTATCGAAGTGTCTGTCATTAGTTTTGAACAATTTGCTTCCTCTGTCCCAAATCCCAGAAGCTATTAGGAATTCGTCTAACAAATGATTAATGGCTTCATTACTCTTTTCACATAGACTGAATCTTGATGGACCTAATATCCCATGGCCTTGAATGTTATCCCAAGTGCGAATTCTACATTTGAGAATGAGCCAACCGAAGGTTGCAATTTTGGGCCACTAGTTGCATCCTCAAATTTTCGTCCACTTGGATTCTTTTTCCTGTCTGTTGATTTCATTCATCACCCCAATAGCCTTTTTAATGTTGAATCTTCCAAGGTTGGAGTAACCCCACCGGATTTTGTTTGGCCCCTTGTGCCAGGGGATCCTTTTGGAACAAAGGTCTGAGTAGAAATTTTCAATGTCCTCTGTTGCTGCCATATTTTTCAACCACTCTTTCCTTTTCCATATCTTGAACACCTTGTCAGAGGACTTGAGGTCCCAGAAATCCTTCATTGTCTTAATTCAGATGAGCTGGGGGTGGGCTTGGAGAATCGGTATATCCTCCTGATTTTCTATGCACTGCTCTTAGATCCAAGCCTCACTAACGAACCGGGCATATTTTTCATCTCTCACCTCCCAAAAACTATGCCTTTAAATGAGATTATGGTTTTCCTAGGTCGATTTCCATATGTAGGAACTTGGGAGGTCCTCTCCAAATCTTATCAGCTTTTTTTTTCCAATGATGATCATGCTTGGCATGCCAGAGCTTCACCCATAGTTCACCCTCATACATTATCCACTTCCACCATATCTTCGCTCCCATGGCTTTGTTGGTATCTAGTGGGTCACAAAGACCTAGACCTCCCACATTTTTGGGTTTGCAGACTGTTTTCCAGTCTAATAAAGCCCATTTCCTGTGGCAATCATCTCCTCCCCAAATAATTTTTTGCTGTATGTTCCTTATTCTCTGAATCACTGATTTAGGGGCTGCCAAAACTGAGAACAAGTACAGGGGCATCACCTGGAGGACAGACTTCACTAGAATAAGTCTTCTTAGAAAATTAAGGGCTCTGAATGTCCAAAGGCTGAGTTTCTATTTGAGCTTATCCAAAAACTCCTTCCATGAGACCTTCCTGATGGTCAATTCTGCCAGCTGAGCTCCTAAGTATTTGGAAGGGAGCACGCCCTCAGAAAAGCCCAAAAATCTTAAAATATCCCCTTTTCGTTATTTTTGGTGTATTAAAGAAGTACACTTGAGATTTTGTCTTATTGATTTCTAGTCCAATGGCCTCCAAAAAGGTGTCCAACCCCTCCTTAATACCATGAGCCTCTTTAACCGTAGACAGCCCCATGAGCATGGTGTCATCAACGAATTGTTGATGGGTTTGGGGTTCTAGCTCCTCGGTGATGGTTAGACCTTTGATCTTATTTTCCATTTGAAGGTTCTTAAGCATTCTACCCAATCCTTCCGCCACTATGATGAACAAAAAAGGAGATAATGGGTCCCCCTATCTGATACCTCGAGAGCTTTGGAAGGGCAAGGAAGGAGATCTGTTAACCAAAATAGAAAATAAAGCTGAAGATACCAAATTCATGACCCATCTAGTCCATTGATCAGAAAATCCAAACGCCTTGAGCATACCTGCTAAGAATTCCCAATTTAGTTTATCGTAAGCTTTGGAAAGATCTAGCTTAAGAAGCATACCTAGAATTTTCCCGATTTTGACCGACTGAATTGTTTCCTGTATTAGGATGATACCATCCAAAATGTGTCTTCCTTCAACAAACCCCGCTTGCTTTGGAGAGATGATGACAGGCAGCAGAGGGAGCAGAATATTGGCAATGGTTTTGGATATAATTTTGTAAATGACATTGCAGAGAGCGATCGGTCTAAGCTTCCCAAGGTATTCAGTTCCTGACTCTTTGGGGATAAGGGTCAGGAACGTTGCATTTAGAGCTTTCAGAATATTACCCAAATTCCTGGAGTCCTCTACCAATGCCCATACTTACTCTTTCAACCAGTCCCAGCAAGTGTGGAAAAAGATAGTAGTGAATCCATCAGGTCCTGACGCTTTATCTTTTGCCATATGCTTGACCACTTCTTTGACTTCCTCCATCTCTATCGGTTTCATCAGGAGAAGATTGTGTTCTTTTGTTATGACCTGGGGAATATGCCTTAGGACCTCTCTCTGGGAGGATTATTTGTCTCCATCCGATTCCTCCAGAAGATTAGAAAAAAAGGAATTTAATTTACGTTCCAAATCTTCCTGGGATTCAGCGATTGGGACTTCTTTAGTTCTCAACCTCATCAAGAAGTTGCTTTGACGGTGGTGGATTGTCGATTTGTGAAAGAAGCTGGTATTTCATTCTCCTTCCTGGGGCCATTTCACTCTAGCTTTCTGGTTCCAGTATATCTCCTCCTGGTGTTCTCATTGGCTGAATTCCTGGAGTAGAGAGGTTTCTTACTCCCTGACCTCCACCAAAAAACCTAACTGCATGCCTATAGTTTGAACCTCTTTGATTTTACAGTCTAGCTCCATTTTCGCTTGGAAAAAGTTACCAAAATATTCTTTCTTCCATTTTTTTATGTTTCTTTTGAGTATTTTAGCTTTTTCTAGAACTGGTACATCTTAGTTCCTCTAATGGTTGGGATTCTCTCCCACCATTCTTTTAATTTTTCTTAAAAGTCAAGTTGAAGCAACCAGAATTTTTCAAAGTGGAAGGGTCTGCGTAGGTTAGCACCCACATTTTCCCATTCCAACTTGATGGGCCAGTGGTCAGAGCCAGCTAAAGGAAAGACCGACACTTTTAGATCTCCCCCATTTATCATTATGGACTCTGACACCAAAAAGTGGTCTAGCCGGCATGCTATGCCTCTGTCCCCCATTCTTTTGTTGTTCCAAGTAAAAGTGTCATTATTTGTTCTTACATCAATCAGTTCAAGGTTATCGATCACTTCATTAAAGGTATCATTTATGGGGTTTAGCTGTAAAATCCGCCCTTTCTTTTCCTTGAGACTCCTAATCAGGTTGAAGTCTCCTCCAATAATCTAGGGTTTTCCTTTCGTCAAAGCGTTTATCATTCTTAGAGAGCCTAGGAATTTCATTTTATGCTCTACCCTGGGAGGACCGTACACATTGGTAATGAATCCCCGAATGTCAGTCCCTAAGATGTGAAATGCAGCAGAAAGAGAATGTTGTGTTGCAGAGAAGTTGTAGAGGGAGACCCATTTTGTATACCATAGAATGCCAATACCTCTAGCTGCCTTATTAGCAATCACTGCTACAGTTTCACTTCCTTTCCATGCTTTTCCTCCTATACTTTTCAGATCTGTCTCCAAACATTTTGTTTCCTGGTGTCTTCCTTTGATGTCTGGATTTCTTCCTGGATCTGGATCTTTGGGATTGGATCCTTTTCTTGGGATTGTTGGGGAGGGTTAAGCACGGCACGATCCTTTATTGCAGTTTCTTAAATTGATTGGATTGGTAGACTCTTGAGGTTCTTGGAGGACTTCAAACCTGTTTTTGTTTGAACTTTCTTGAAAATTTCAGGGTCAATGGATTTCTTGGCTGCTCTCTTCTTGTTTTGGACCCTAGTAAACCCCCCCGCTTCTTGATTTTCTTGGTCCTTAGTTCCCCCTAGTTTCTTGTTCTGTGGACAGTCTCTAAATAAATGGCCATGTTCATTGCATCTCCTACATCTGAACGAGAGTTGTTCATAGTCTTTTGCTTGGAACCAATATTCATCTTCCCATGTTAAATATATACCATCTGGGAGATCTTTTGATATATCAAGATATATAGAGATCCTGGCATACGAGGTGTATCTTCTTTGTCGAGTTTGTTCAGAGACTTTTACAAAATTCCCTAACAGGTTCCCAATCTCCATTAGGATGTCTTTTGACCAGTATTCCATCTGGATGGAATACATTCTGATATAGACCGGGGCAATTGTAAGATTCTTGTTGTTTGGATTGAATCTTTCTTTCCACAGTCTCAAGAACAGACCCGCATAGTTAAAGAAATATCGTCCACTTTCAAATATTCTAGTTTTGTCCTCCTCATTAAAGAATATGATATTGAAGAATCCTTTTTCTCCTAATTGCTGGTCATAGTGGTATTGAGGTTTCCAGGTGGTGTTAATCCACCATGTAAAGGTCTTCTCCAAAGGCCAGATCCCTACAAATGTCCCTATGAGAGATCGCTCCTTCATGTAGCTGATATTTTCCCTGATTCTTGCCGATTTGATTTGTAACTTGGGAACCGTCTTTGATTTGGGTAGACATTGCCCCATTCTTCAGTTCCCTTCCTTTGTCGAGACTTTTTTAATAGTGTTGCTAGTGCCTTCCCTTGTATTCCCCAATTGGGAGTCAGAGATTGGCCTTTCCCCTTATCTTTCTCAATTTCCATGTTCATGCATTGAACAGGGGTCAGAGTCCCCTCATCTGCGAGATCGCCCATCCCAAGACTAGAGTTTCCAGTCTTCAAACCAGGCTGAAGTCCCTGTCCCTACTTCCTAAACACTGCAACTTGTGACCTCCATCAAGTCCTTCCCCTTTACAGATCGTTGTTTTGCATCAGAGCTCTCCCCCCAACTTGGTATCTATTCATATTAACAATAACTTTAAGGGAAGGTATAGAATCATTTGTTTTCTTAAAATAACCCTTGTTACTTAATTTAGGTAATTTTAATATTTATTTAAATTTAACTTAGTAACTTTTGACTAGTTCCTACTTTGACTCTTGTAGGTATTTAATATTTGATTAACATTAGTAATAATAATAATATATACATCCTTTCATTATTATTCATAGTTACTAGTATTATTACTTGTATTTACTCTTTTATACATATTATGTATAAAATATACATTTATCTATATCTTTGTTAACATTTTTACTTTAGGTATCATATAGCGTGCTCCCTAATCTCATGAAACTTTTCTTATAGCTTATAGGCACTTCTTTATTAAGGCCTTCAGGTAGGGGTTAGGTCAACTAGGTTAGGCAACTCTAAACCTCCTTGCATGTTGGATTACCTCGTTTAACATGGTAGTTCTTCAGTACTTGATGAGATACATAAATTTGAAATTTCATTTAAGCACTTAAAAATAAGTAATATGCGATCAATGTTTTATCAAAGTTGTTTTCACTCAACATATTAATTTTTTCAGTAAATCCTAGCATTTATCCAGAGCCCATACTCAATGCTAAGAAACGGGGAGTTATGAACTTACTGCAATTCCAGAGCTCCTCACTCAACACTAATGTTAGGATGTATTTGTAGGATATACCTAGAGATACAATGGCCAAGGATCTAATGTTCTGGAGCTTATGCTTAACATCAACTTGGAATGCTCCAAGACTTATGCCCAACACTTCCAATTCTTATCTTTTCATGTGCTTTAGAGCTTCCTGCTCAACACAAAGGTTTCATAACTCATGTGCTCTAGAGCCTCTCGCTCAACACAAACATTTAAAATACTCATGCACTCCAAAGCCTCTCGCTAAACACAAACATTAAATAATCATGTGTTCTAGGGATTCTTTCTCAACACAAAACATCAAATACTCATGTGATCTAGAGCTTCTTGCTCAACACAAAACATGAAATACTCATGTGCATCAGATCTTGTGCTCAACACAAACATCTCACCAATTATGTGCTTCAAGGTCGATGCCCAACACATGAAATCATATACATCAAACATATGCAATTGGCTTACACCCAATATATTAAACAAATCATCATTCTCATCTGTAGTGGGGTCTTATGCCCAATATACAAAATAAAACATCAAAGTAACATCATAGAAATGGGGCTTATGCCCATAAGTGTTAGGTTAAAAATTTGGTATATTACACCACGAAAGAGCTAGAATTTATCTTGGCCTTCGGCCGAAAACCCCAGTTATAAATTACTATAAATTAAGGTTAAAGGAAATAAATATGAATAACTACGTTACCGGATCAAACCCAGCCGAGAGTATTCGACTAACTAAAAATTGAGCTATGAATGCACGAGCTCTTTGATCCAACCAAGAAAACTTAGTAGCAAGGCCGCAACCCTTGTCGCAAGCCAACATTATCTAATATTAACTATCCATTAAGTAAAAACATACATTAACAACTTAGAAGAGGAATTCATAATAGCTTTGCAGCTACCGTGAAGTATTTATTATCTGAACAGTAGAATCCATAAAAACATTGTCGAGGCTTCATGACCCCATCCTCAAAGATATTTTTCAAACAAAGTAAATTGACTCACAACCGTTTAAATAAACAAAATAACTACTATCATAATTAAATACATAAAATAGGAACAAATCTTGGTCTTAACCCGCTAACCATTTGTCTACTGCTGTATACATGAATGGCCTCACAGCCTATTTAGAAATCAAGAAATAGACTATAGGAAACATTCTTACCAAGGATATAGAAGTAAAATCGACTATATATATATGTATGTATGTATGTATGTTATCAAGCCCTTACAGAGTATCTTTACAAAAGAAAACAAAACTCAACCACTCAAACACTCGAGAGGTTTAGAACCTTGTCCTTTAAAATTTTTAGCAAGCTAAATAAGTACATTACAACCCTTCAACATCCCAGTCGAGGAAGACATACATATTTTTTACAAAATGCCAGAAAGAAAACCAAGGAGATTACCATTGTTCTAACAATAAGGAAAGGAGGAGCACAGTCCAAGCTAAGAGAACGCCAGCCAAGCCATAAGTCCACAAGTCACAAAGCCATGAGAAATTAAATGATGGGTCTTACAAGGACTGGAACTTCAAACAAACTTAACGACCCTTTAAAATCCAAGAGTAGTAACCTGTAACTAAAACCCCTGCACATGGAATTTATACAGAGTTAGATATAAGCTTCTTAAAAAACCATGGAGAAACATTTAAGAGTATGGGTAAGGCTTAACCACCATTTATTTTGTTTAAATCGCAATATGAACAGAAGATCAACACTAGATCCATACAATCACGCTGCACCATTGCAACTAAGGAAGAACAGTGTTGAGGATCGAGAACCTTGACTCCTCCACCATCAGTGCCACCATAAAGACTACTCAGTAAGGAAGTTAAAGACTAAGTGAACTGCGCAGAGGAGAAGGAAAAGGAAAATGAAATGCTCGACTGCCCGATATTGTGTTTCAAGACTCATTAAACCATAGGGTTTAATGAGGTGATAGTTAGGTGACTTACAGCTGGAAATTTGAACCTTCACATGGCCGATTTTAAATGTAGCTTGGTGTTGAGACATTACCACCCAAATCCTATAGTTCAAATTCTTACTTTTTTCAATGTCGGGACATTATTTTGGTTGTATATGCATGTTACCTTAGGTCAAGGGGATACCTTCTTTCTTATCTTTTATGTTGATCCTTGTTGAAACCTTATATCCTTGGTATTTAACTCGGAGGTTGTGAGCCCTTTCGACATCACTAACCTAGAAAGAAAGTATATTGCATTAGCCATATGAGCTAAGTAAGACTCGTATCCCTTTTCCCTAGCATCTAAGTAGGGTCAAACAAACATCCATTGAAGAATATAAACAACTGGCATAACGAATCTAACAAGAAAGAAATAAAGTTGGCAACCCTTTTCCCTAGCATCTAAGTAGGATCAAACAAACATCTATTGAAGAATATAAACAACCGACATAACGAATCTAAAACGACAGAATTAAAATTGGCATCCATTCATAGAATTGGCAAACTTTCGTGTAAAGATCTTTTTGGTTTACATCACCCCTTAGGTGTAGTGATACATAGTTAAATTTATGGTTGTGGTAATTATATCCTTTAGTTAAAACTTAACTTAAAGCAATATCGAGGCTCATTTAACTTTTATTATTTACGACTAGTTCATTTATTAGTTTTTTTTATGTTTACAAATTTTGGACCAAGGAACACATACACACTTTGATTTTTCAAAACCTACAATTGCATTTAGAAGGTCCTTAACTTTGTGCAAATGCCCTTAAAGGCAGATCTATTAAGCATCCAGAAGAAGCCAATTTCTTTGAGGCTTAATTTATTTCTTGATGTTTAAAACATTTAAGATAAAACAAAAACCAAAAAAAACATATCAAAAAATTGAATCATTTTCGTTCTTTATAGATTCTAGTTTAATGTAAATCTATTTAAACTAACTTTATTTTTTATTTATTTTATGAGTGGATATGAATTTTTAATTATGTTTTAGAAGTTTACTTAATATAACAAATCAAACATCTCCCGATACTTTAATGTCAGCACCTCCTTAATTTTGTACAATAATATTTTTTATATAATTGTAAGAAATTTAAATAATATTTTCTTAAAATAAATATGGAAGAGAGAACCATGTTATAACATGCATATATATGTCAAAGTATTGACCAGTCAAACTTATAATACATATTTGAATATGCTTTGCATTTTAATGTTGAGAATTAAAGCAATATAATACAATTTTTGCATTTTCAATAAACTAATTGAATAATATAAATTAACTTCCTACCATTTTCACGTTGATGAGGAATACAACCAACTTCCTCTTTATTCGGCTTGAAAGTAGCTTACCTACAGATGATGTCCCACGCCTACACGTTATATATTTAACTCCACCTTTATATTTTCAACGGGGAGGCTCAGTTCATCTCTTCAACTTTTTGTTAAGATTCGTGGAAAGCAGCTTTGGGTAAAACTTCGCATGAAATAGTTGTACCAAAGGATACACTGCGGAATGAAACTACCCACGGAAGCTTGACTTCAGGGTTTCGTGGAAAGGTTTGGGTAAAACTCTGCACGAAAGTTTTTTTTTTTTGTTGCTTTAACAAAAGCATCTTGGAGAAGATCACCACGTGCATTCGCTTCAAGCTTAAATTCCATGTTCAACATCTTTAACTTTTATGGATTTGACTTTGGCTTTTCAAATAGCTCAAACTTTGTCAATAGATATGTCAAAATTGCGGGCATGTTCTCTAAGAGGGGGAACATAGCAGGTAGCTCATTTAATTTCAAAACTGACTCAAATACCTAGAAATCTTATAAATATCATCAAATTGAGCACGAGGTTCACTACATTCTAATTTTCCAATGAAATGAAACTTGTGACTATTGCAAACTAAAAAGTCAGGAACACAAGGAATTTGATGAGGGGATAGATAAAGTGGAATTGTTGAGTTAAGTATGTTACTGAGTGCTAAAGCATAGCAGGTTGTTGTGTGTGCTATTATCCAGTGATCTTCGTCCTAGTGGTTCAGTGAACACGATGAGGGGTCCTAAGAAAGTAATCTTGGTTGCTTTAGGAGACGGTTGGGTGGAACAATCTCATTTGGGTGTTTGTTCCCCTTCTGCAAATTATCTAGGTTCTAAATTATTATTTTTATTTATCTGTGATTTTATTTTATACTTGTATTTGTTTCGTGTAGTCTTTACAGAGTTTCAATGGTAATTGTTCTATATGGTCTCTATTCTAAAAAGGGAAAAGTTGTAGTTGTTTCTTATAATATTATAAGAAGTTTATATGATGCATATCAATCCATAACTTGAAGATCCATCATTATGGTCATGGACTAAGATAACCAATGATAATTTGGCAATGCAATCCTCTTCCCGCTAGTATTAGTTATAGAATTGTTAAAGTTCCATTTAAAATTTGAATCCCTCTACTACCATCAATTTTACTAGGGATTTACTTAGATACGTTTTCTTTATCATATTAGTGCTAATTAACTAGGGTATCAAAAGAGTTAATTTCTAAATTACTATGGGAACCCATTTAAAACCCTACAGACTCGATAGAGTCTTATTTTTTAAAAGAAAAGATTTTATATGTAAATGTACCTGTTGAGGCCTAGAAAATCATAGGTAAGAACAGTTAGGGATTCTCCCCAATAAACGTTCCCAACTAGCCCGTTACTGTTTGGTATGGGGAATCCGTCCGGTTTACGGTCCGGCTACCGTAGGTCAAGTAACAAATTAAACTTTTTTACCGGTTATGGCCCGGTCCACCGTGTATATTTTTAGTTTTTTTTGTTTAATTTATGATGTGCAAGTGCCTACCTAAAAATCCAAATTGATAGAGATAACGAGGAGTGTCACAATGTGATGCGCAGGTTCTTACCTCTCGCCTTACCTCTCTCACATCTAAATCACAAACAACCAAAAAATAACTACAACTAACTAACCTATACCCAGGGAGCAAAAATTATCAGTAATCAATGAGTAATGTATTTATGTGCATGTATTAAGAAAAATTACAGATAGCTATTACTTATTTTAGAACACATGAACATTATTAGAAATATGAACAACAAGATAGCTTATTGTTTATGACAACCTTCATTATTCACAGTGGAAATTTCACAGAATAAACTATAAGACATTCGTAACATAAACACAAATGCAATGAGTTAGAACGATCTCACAGTTAATGGACATAAGTTGAAAACGAAATAGTTCACATTCAACTGATCCATAACAAAGCATTTGAAACATTCCACCAAACTTTCTCCAGCAGAAACTTGTAATTCTTTATTGCAAAAGGAAGTAGTTCTTCTTACAATATCTCCCGAAAATTGCTTGGGAAAGAACCCACTCTACATCTAAACTCTCCTATATTTATACAAAAAAGCAAAACCTTTGGGCTGCCCCCAAAATGACTTTTGGGCTTCCCCAACCTTTCAATCCCAAAATTTTGTCTTGTAGAAGTGCTCATAATTTATACAATATATTACATTTTAAATCACAATTTAATAGAACACTATATGAAGAGGGGCCCGCTTGGTGATTTATGAACTTTTTCCATGCCTGGGCCTCTGCTGCTATGCCTTCAAAATTAGAGGGTTCAAGAAAATGGATATTTATCTCATACTTAGTAGCCTAATTCTTAACTACTATTCTCGCCGGACTCAGGCACAGCTGTTCTTCTAGTAAGTGGATACTTACTGCTGCATGAGCCACTGCATTCTTCAGAATTTGTTCATCTATATCTTTGACTTGTTGGATCTCCTGCTCATCTTCCTGATACCTGTTCTGTAGATGTTCTATGAATAGCTCATGTTCTAGCATCGCATCCCCTTCTTTCTGCATGAAAGGGATCAAATTCATTCCAGAAAAAATAGTTTGCCCCTGAGTGCTTCCAGAAGCTGCAGCGGGCTCCTGGGGATCAGGATTATCTTTTCCATGCCCTTGATCTGTATGATCATGTGCCCCCTATGTATCCATATGTTCAGTAGTCTGTTGGTCTTTTTGAGATCCTGTTAATATCAGACCCTCACTTTATTCTTGTCTTTTCTTTATCTCTGCTTCTTCCTTTCTATTTCTCTTGTCTTCTTCTTTCTTTGTTGCTTCCTCTGCAACTCTCTTTCTTTCTTCCTCTTCATTCTTCAACCAACTCTCTACCTCTTGTGCTAGCCTTCTAGCATCTTCTTCCCTCTTTCTAGCCTCTTCTTCTTCAGCTGTCTTAGTCTTCTGTGGATTTTTTCTTTTTCCGCCTACAGTAGTGATTTTTTGTTTAAATCTCTTCTTTAAGGCAGTCATGTTCCTTACATTTCTAAATATTTCCTCGTCTTTGTCCCAGAAATTGGTGCATTCGAAATGAACATTTGCCTCCTCTCAGTGATCTGCAACCTTATTTTGGGAGTCATTCCTATGAAAGTTCATCTCACCAAAACGAAAGTGCTCCAGCTCCTGCACGAATTCTGTAGTCTGTTTTACCTTTGAAAACTTATAACTCCCCAGCCAAAAAGGTATGGCAGGATATGCTACCTTCTTATGTTCGAACAAGAAACTTCCCACACCATCAATATATACATGCCTTACTACTTTTTTATGTAGCACATAATCAATGGCATATTTAGGGAGCAGAGAAGGTGCCCTAGAGCCACCATACATTCTGATATACATTCCTTCCTCAGTCAAATAATAACTTCCATATTCTTCAATGACTTTGAACGTTTCTTCATACATGCAGTTGCATTCTATCAGGAAAATTAGAGTGTACAAGGGCATGATGAAGTGTTCACATACTTCTCTGTAGTATCTATAGTATTTTTGTGCCCAAAATAATTTATATGCAATGTATATAGGGGTCCTATCCCTATCCCAATTACACCTCAAGGCTGGAAAAGACTGGATACACAGTATACAGTCAACTAAGATAGAACTCATGTAGAACTCTGACTTCTTCTATGATACCCCTCCCAAAGCTGAAGATATGCATGCTGAGAGGCTATTGGACACTATGTTTGCCCAATTGAATATGATCCCTTGAGTGGCCACATAGAAAGTAATTGGCATCCATCCCAATTTAAAGCTTTTATCATGAGCTCTCCCAAAAATCCTATTCAGCATCAGTGCAATAAATCTATAGGGAGTCCGAAGAGTGGATGTATCATATTCTATTGAGGGCCTGGTTCGAAAATTCTTCCCTGGTATCATCATTCTTTTAACTGTTTCTACCAGGTCCAAATCTGTCTCTTTCAACCATCTTTCGGTTAAGTAAATTTGAGCAGGAGGTAGATGATATGCCATGGAGACATAAGCAGGGCTGTATGCAATGTATCCATGTTTGGCAGTATTTTCAAGGATCATCGTAGTTACATCTTCCCTGGGCAGAATCCAACCGATCACCTCTGAGCACGAGAACAACTCAGGTCTTATGGCTACTTTCATTAGAGTCGATTTCTCAATGTTTGCATAAATAGTCAACTCTTCAAATCTTGCATCAGGCACATTTTGATTTGCAATCATCATGTATATTTCACCCCATTTATAATTTGGTTCGACCCCGGTGGTAGCCTTGGTATCTTCATATATGTATTCAACCTTGATGATGATTTCAACCTATGGCTCTCCCTCGGAAATAGGAGCCTTCTTCTTTTGTCTTTTGGACATATTTTCTTTGCAACAGGCACCCTATCATAAACACAGTATGTTCTTAAACCATTTGAGCTTTTGGTAAGTGTTTTAATAATGAAGAAAAACTGTATCAAACTATTTACCTCTTCCATATGCATTCTCACAAATAAACTATACATAGTATTAATGCATAAAAGAAAATGACAAGACAAAAGAAACTCCTGCAATTTGTGTCTTAAAATCTTCTAAGTCCACCGTCTGCAACTAAGAACACAACCCTGATAGAAAAACTCTTTATTTAACCCGGATTGCACTCACAATAATCTAACTCCTCAATAAAAAGTGGACCGCATTGCTGCTACTGCTAAGCCTAAAAGCGCTAAAACCTATACCGATCCCCATCGCGGAAAACCCCAACTCGATCAAAAATCAAAACCTTTGTCATCCCACGAAAATAGGGTAAATGCATACGAAAAATGAAACCCCCCTCGGACGGCCATGAACAACCCAAAAATGGGTGGTGTAGAAAGCGTAACGCTTGTCTACACCCACCCCTCAATCTTTCATATTGGAATAAAACAATCATAATGGCTCAAAAAACCCCCACTGCCAAAGAAAACTGTTAAACCAGCTATTCTGCCTTACAACAATAAGCATACCGCGAGGATAAATATTCTTTCTAATGGACAATGACCCAATCTACGGGAAAACCTAAGAAGGGAAGACCGTGGTTCTCAAAACGACCAATAAAAATAAAAAGGAAGGAGACCGTGGTTTGCCTACCTGGAAAAACGTTGTGCAGTCGACGGGATGACCCGAAACCTCCACGGCAGCACGCCAATCGAATGAAATCCAGACAGTTGGGAAACAATAGAAAGCAGAATTGACCAGGACCGTAGCAGACATGAGTTTCAATCAAAGATAATAATAATAAAAAATTGCTCCACTTCTATATATAACCCTTGGTAAAAGAAACGGGGGGAAAAACCTTATCGGTGAGCGGAACCCCTATCGGCGATCGAAAGAACTAAACATCGGGAAGATAGTTCACTAGACAACCGCAACGTCAGGCAACAAACCAACTGCGGGTCCCGTGAATCATAAAACCATCGGCGATCGAAAGCTCTACATGCTACGGGTCGACGATTCACACCTCAACATCTCTGCAGTGTCGGCGCTTCAAAGCTAAATGCTACCGTAGTGTCGGCGATTCTGAGCACTAACGTCATGATTGTTATGCATCGGAGATCAAAACCACTAACCACTATGCGTCGGCAGTTGAAAACACTAAATGTCGGGCAGATAGTCAGATCGAAAACCGCAACAGCGGACTCACAAACAACTACGGTTCCGCGACAAAAATACAACCTGTCGGCGATCGAAAGTTCTATCTGCTAAAGGTTGGAAGTTTAAACCTGAACGTCTCCATAGTGTCGGCAATGCAAAGGACAAGCCCTTCGATCAAAGTCAAAAATCATTCCAATAGCGAAAAGAAAAACCAAGTCATCAATAGCCAAAAAGTTTAAACAATAAACCAAAAGGAGGTAAAGGCCACGGATCGGCGAGGAGAAGAACTATCCATCAGGACGCTTGTCGCTTCCCTTCCGAAACGTCGGCGGCATAGAAGACTAATGCCCCGAATTCATTCTTCAACTAACTTCCGACAGTGATAAATAAAATCATTGAAAAATAAAAAACATTAAGTGTTCGAAAGACTTTCGGTTGGGCGGTAGTAATACTAGCTCGTTTAACCTCTGAAACAATGGGTAAAAAAGTCAACCAATCATCTGACTTCCCAAAGGTCAAAATAAATTAACAAACTTGAGCTATACAAAATCAAAAGGAGGGTCCAAATTTTTTCAAAAATTTGGGAAATAGTTGTAGCTGCAACAGTACCTCACAATATTAAATATATGTTAAGTTTTAGATTCAAATACTTCACTACATACCTCAGAAAAATATTAATTTCATAATATAGTAATAGTCTACCTAATATAATTATCATTACGAATCAAGATGGAACTCTCGTCAAGAACATAGTATATATATAAATATATAGATTATAGAGTTTACAAAGTAAAAATCAATTAACGAAACTTAAACCAAAACTAATCAATATATTTTTATACTGCAACTGTATGACTTGTATATGCATCGTTTATATCTAAACCATAAATTCAATCCACGACAGACCTAGAATTTATCTTGGCCTTCGACCCAAAACCCCGGCTATAAATTACTATAAATTAAGCTTAAAGGAAATAAAAATGAATAACTAGGTTATCAGGTCAAACCCAGCCGAGAGTATTCAGATAACTAAAAATTGAGCTATGAATGCACGGGCTCTTTGATCCAACCAATAGAACTTAGTAGCAAGGTCGCAACCCTTAGCAAGCCAACATCATCTAATATTAATCATCCATTAAGTAAACACGTACATTAACAGCTTAAAGGAGGAATTCGTAACAGCCTTGCAGCTACCATGATGTATTTATTATCTAAATAGTATAATCCATAAAAATATTGTCGAGGCTTCATAGCCCCAGCCTCAAAGATATTTTTCAAACACAGTGAATTAACGCATGATCGTTTTGATAAACAAAATAACTACTATCATAATTAAATACATAAAACAAGAATGACTATTGGTCTTAACCAGATAATCATTTATCTACTGCTGTATACATGAATGGCCTCATAGGCTATTTAGAAATCAAGAAATAGACTACGGGAAACATTCTTACCACGGATATAGAATTAAAATCAACTGAAATACATATATATATATATGTATGTATGTATGTATGTATGTATGTATGTATGTTATCAAGCCCTTACAGAGTATTTTTACAAAAGAAAATGAAACTCAACAAGTGTTGGAGAGACAGTCGAAAATACTGCTCAAACACTCCGTAGGTTTAGAACCATGTCCTTTAAAAATTTTAGCAAGCTAAATAAGTACATTACAACCCTTCCAACATGCCAGTTGAGGAAGACATTATTTTTTTTTACAAATTCCATAAGGAAAACCAAGGAGATTACCATTGTTTTAACGGCAAGGAAAGGAGGAGCATAGTCCAAGCTAAGAGAATGCCAGTTAAGCCATAAGTCCACAAATCACAGAGCCATGAGAAATGGGATGATGGGTCTTACGAGGAAAGAAACTTCAAAAAAACGCAACAACCCTTTAAAAGTCCAAGAGCGGTAATATGTAACTAAAACCCCTGCACACTGAATTTGTATAGAAGTTAGACATAAGATTCTTAACAAACCATGGAGAAAATTTTAAGAGCATGGGTAAGACTCACCCTACATTTATTTTGTTTAAACCGCCATGTGAACAGAATATCATCACTGGAGCCATACAAGTAAGTCACACCATTACAACTAAGGAATACTGGTGTCGAGCGTCGAGAACCTCGGCTCCTCCACCATCAGTGCCACCATAGAGACTAATCAGTAAGGCAGTTAAATACTGGGTGAATTGCGCAGAGGGGAAGGAAAAAAACATGTTCGGTCACAACAACAAAGCATACTAATATCATGTTTCAAGACTCATTAAACCCTAAGGTTTAATGAAGTGACCGTTAGGTGACTTACAGTTGGAAAGTCAAACCTTCACGTGGTCGATTTTAAATACAGCTTGGTCTTGAGACATTACTACCCAAATCCTATAGTTCAAATTCTTACTTTTTTCGATGTCGGGATATTATTTTGGTTGTACATGCTCATTACCTTAGGTCAAGGGGATACCTTGTTCCTTATCTTTTATGTTGATCCTTGTTGAAACCTTGTGGTAAAAACCTTTAGCTTAGAACCTTGGTATTTAACTCGAAGGTTGTAAGCCCTTTCGATGTCACTAACTTGGAAGAAAACTACATTGCATTAGCCATATGAGCTAAGTAAGGCCCGTATCCCTTTTCCTTAGCTTCTAATTAGGGTCACACAAACATCCATTGAAGAATATAAACAACTCGCATAATGAATCTAAAATGACAAAAATAAAATTGGCATTGTCACATCCCCTCCCCTCCAAGATGACGCGACTATGGAATTGTTGCTATCATTTAGCCAAGCAATCTAAGCCCCATGAACATAAGCAGAAAAATGCATTGAAGATAAAAACATACATAGAAGCATAATGCATGCAATCTACAGGGAAGCAATACATTTTAGTCAAAGAATTCATCCCGTTCATAGTTCATAAAAAAGGAATCATTCATCATGTTCAACCATTCAACATGTTCATGATAAATTATCAAATAAATACATTGCAGAGATTAAACACACAAGAATACTTATCTTGAAAAATAGTTGTCCTGCAACCAGCTATGTTGCTACAACAATCCACCCAACCATAGGCCAGTGTGTTCATCAATCTCTTAGCATCACTGCCACCCCTGAGATGGGCATGATTCCCACAAGGAATAAGGGAAAAACATACTTACACTCAACAATATATACATCCACAGTCAAGCCAACACACTGTTGGGTTTCATCGACTACTAAGGCAACAAGCCAACCACATAGGGGTTCCTTGGACTTACCCAGCCAAGCTACAATCACATCCAAACATAGTCAACCATCTAACATATGGGTTTCTTGGACTTACTTAACCAAGCCAACACCAGGATGAGCTTAACAGCCAAATATAAGTTTTGGGTATGGACAAAAAATGTCATGGGAACCAAAATCGGAATGGCAATTGGGGAAAAACGACCCAAGTGAGAAAATCGTTTCACGAAACGTTTAATAACTTCACAGAGGAAAAAACGACCTCTACAAAACCTTAGTTCATGGATTCGAGTTCAAAAAATGTCTACAGGCTTCACTTGGGAAAAAGCAACCTCTTCCAAAACCCAAAAATGTGGATCTTTGTTGCACATTCACTCAGCAACATAGAAAAAAAATTCTGGGCATGGAAAAATGAAGAAACGATAGGAAAATTGTGAGGGGAAAACGCCCAGGAATATCACCTACGCGAGGAAGACAATACAACCTCTTAAAACCCTCAAAACGTGAATCCTTGCTGCACATGCACACAACAACGCAAAAATGATTTCCTGGCCATGGAGAAAAATGGTAAAACTGTAGAAAACATGAAAGAGAGAGCTCAACAAGCTTTAGTTGCGTGAGAGAGCCAAACGTGAATGAGAATGGGTGAGGAATGAAAGACATGGGTGAATAATGACTTGGGCATGCATTTCCAAGCATTTACTTTCCCAAGAAGTCAAAAATACATTTTCCAAAAATTGGTGGCTTCCCAAATTCGAATTTGACTCCCATACTTTTCCCATCTCCATGCATTAACTTCCCCAACCAATTTCTAGATGACTGGACACAAAAGACAAAATGAGTAGTTGACATCTTTATGGGTTTTCCCTTTGACATTTGGCTTTACCCTATTGGCTTAAGGGTTAATGTTCCCCTTCCCCCCATATTCCTTGTGAAAGCATGCCCCCATCTCTTTAACGTTGTAGCGCATAGCTAGTTGTGGTATTTTTATTAATTTGAAATTTACATGATGTCTCAAAATATATTGTGTCTGGCTAGCACATAAACCATCGACATCGATTTTAATCGTCGATACATAAATCCACACCATGGGGTCTTGCCTTGAGCTCCACACCATGATCAAATGAAAATATTTACATCATGTGCAATTCAATACCATGGGGTCAAACCAGGGTGTTACATGCATCGCTTTTCCCTAATATCTAAGTACATTCAAAGAAATATCCATTGAAGAATATAAACAACTGGCATAACGAATCTAAAACAACAGAAATAAAATTAGCATCCATTCATAGAATTAGAAATGTGTCATGATAATTCTTAGTTGCATCATAAAATCATCCTAAGGAGAGATTTATGTTAAAGATAAGGGACTCCAAACTTTCTTGTAAAGATCTTTTGTTTTATGTCACCCCTCACGTGTAGTGATACATAGTCACATTTATGGTCATTGTAACTATATCCTTTAGGTAAAACTTAACTTAAAGCAATATTGGAGCTCATTTACCTTTTAATAATTACAAATAGTTCATTTATAAAAAAAAATTATGTTTACAAATTTTGGGATGCTATGCGAAGGAACACATACACACTTTGATTTTTCAAAACCTACAATCGCATTTAAAAAGTCCTTAAAACCAAATCTATTAAGCATAAAGAGGAAGCCAATTTCTTTGAGGGTTAATTTATTTCTTGATGTTTAAAAAATTAAAATTAAAAAAAAAAAATCTCAAAAAATTGGATCATTTTCGTTCTCTACATATCCGAGTTTAATATAAATCTAAACTAACTTATATTTTTTTATATAATTTTATAAAATTTAAAAAATATTTTCTTAAAATAAATATGAAAGAGGAATGTAAAAATATCCATGTTATACCATGCATTGATATATCAAAGTATTGACCGGTCAAATTTATAATACATATTTGATATGCTTTGCCTTTTAGTGTTGAGAATTAAAACAATATAATATAATTTTCCCATTCTCAATAAATTAATTTAATAATATAAATTAACTAATGCTAACATTTTCACCTTGGTCAAGAATACAGCAAACTTCCTCTTTATTGGGCTTGAAATTAGCTTACCTACAGATGATGTCCCACTCTTATACATTATATATTTAACTCCACCTTCATATTTTCAATCTCTGCAGCTTTCTGTTAAGATTCGTGGAAAGCAGCTTTGGGTAAAGCTCCGCAGGAAATAGGTGTAGCAATGGATCTACTGCCGGACGAGCTTGTTTGCGAGATCTTGCAGAGAGTGCCCTACTCATGGCCCGATAACTTGAAAGCTGTGTGCAGAAGCTGGGAGGGTATTGTGAGTAGCCCTCACTTCAACGGCAATAGAAACTTCTCTCGGAAGAGCGAGCAGCTCATATGCTTCATTCAAAAAGATCTGATGGCGACTTTAGACGTCTATGTAATAACAATCTATGACCCTTTGAATGACACATGGAAAAGGCTACCTCCCATTGATAATCTCCACTTTCCCGGATCAATATCCGGACGGTCTCGGTGCGTTGCTGTAAATCGGAAGCTGGTTCTCATCACCGGAGTAGTCGGGTACAACGGGACTATGAAGAGTGTATACATTTATGACTTTGAGTCGGCCAGATGGAGGCGCGGAGCTGACATGCCTACTGCTCGATCCTTGTTTGCCTGTTCTGCCTCTTCTTCGAATGGACTTGGACTTGTCTACGTCGCTGGCGGGATGGATGAAAATTACAACTCTCTCACCGCTGCAGAAACTTATAACGTGGAGGAAGACAGGTGGGAAATTCTGCCTCCTATGATCCAACAGCACGGCACATGCCACGGTGTTTTCATCGAAGGTAAATTCATGGTGGTGCAGAAGTTTTCAATCCTACTTCGGGAACGTGGAATATAAGGTGGGAAGATACCTGGAGGTTGAACGAGCATCTACAGTACAGCACTTCTGCTGTGGTTTCTTCTTCTTCTGTCAACTTAATGTACGAGGTCAATAACCGAGAGGTGATTAAATATGATGGTGACAAAAACGTTTGGAAATTTAGGGACTATTCTAAAAGAGATCAAAACCCCCATAAAAATAACTTTTGGAGTGGTTTTAAACCCCTAAAAGACATCTGGAAACTTGAGTGCCTGAAATAAAGTTTTTCTATTGGTTTGCGCTGTCCAATGTCCAGTAAAATCTTGACATGGGACTTTGGTTACAAACTGTGACGAATCTTTTTGTGGACTGTTCATTTTTCAAAGGGGTGTGGTAGCGGTATAAGTGATTGCTTAATAGAGTGTTTTGAGAAGATATCAAAGAAAAGGCATGTTAGAATTCGGGACAAATGGGATGAGTTTAAAATGACAAGAAAAGGGAGGATTCAATGAGTCTAATAGCCATCTCTCTTAGCACTTTCAAATAGTTTTCTCCTTGAGTATTTAGAAGATCTTAGCACTTTCAAATAGTTTTCTGCTTGAGTATTTAGAAGATTTTCAAGGTAATCTGTAATAAAATTTGGATTCAGCGAGTCAAGGATCGCATTTTGACCATAATAGTTTTCTGCTTGCTTTTGAATTTTAATCTCCGTAAGCAGAACAATTTAGTAATAACATAAATATTCTTTCCATGCAGGTTCTGTATATCTGTTTCTTTTAAACAAATATTATTTCCATGCAGGTTCCAAATTAGCGTCCTTGTAGATTATTCATCTATCTATCAACTCTGAATTCTTTGGGACATTGATTTATGTAAAGCATGTACGTTATTAGTCCCTGCCTTCTCTGAACTAATTTATCTATTGACGGGGCAGTGTGATAAAGAACCAAAAGAAAAGATTTAGAAAGGAAACCTTTAGTTTGCTCGCTTTCTTTCATTTCAGTTTGTTTTGGTATTAATATGAAACAATTTCATGACTTGTCCACGCGTTCACTGAAAACGAATAATTTATCTTCCAAGAAAACATGGTGGCATTGGTGCGTTAGGATCATAGGAGGCAGAATTTCTCAATTATCTTCCTCCACGTTATAAGTTTCTGCAACGATGAGAGGGTTGCCACTTTCATCGATCCCGCCAGTGACATAGACAAGTCCATTGGAAGAAGACAGCCCAAGCAAAGGAGTATACGACTCCGCGGCTCCATCTCCCAGACTCAAGTTGAGCAAAGGAGATGTAGGCATTTCAGCTCCGCGGCTCCATCTCTCAGACTCAAAGTCATAAATGTATAGACTCCGGTTATGGGAACCAGCTTCCGATTCACAGCAAGGCACTGGGACTGTACCGATAATCCAGGAAATTTGGGATCATCAATTGGAGGTAGCATTTTCCTGGTAGGCCATAAATCGTTATTACAAAGACGTTGAAAGTGGCCTTGGATCTTTCTGAATGAAACATATGAGCTGCTCGTCCTTACCAAAGACGTTTCTATTAGAGTAGAAGTGATGGCTACTCACAATACCCTCCAAGCTTCTGCACACACCTTTCACGTTATGGTGCCATGTGTAGGGCACTCTCTGCAAGTGGCAATTATCTCTGGCGTGCCTACATGGCTCCACCTCTTCATCTTCTTATCTTCTTTTCCATTAATTGGGTTTTACTGGGCTATCAAAACCGTTTTAGATGTGCTCCTAAGCTGGAGACCTGTCATGTTACAGGTCTATCGTCCTCGTCATAGAAGCGAGGGGCTCGAGACAATTGTATCGAACATAAATGAATGATATTCACTGGCGTTGGCGTTGAGCTCTGGATCCTCCCAGGGGCTCGAGACAATTGTATCGAACATAAATGAATGATATTGGAGTAGTCTAACGGGTTGACGATTTCGTTCAGGGTTAGACTACTCTGTCTACCCACTACGAACTCAGTTAACTATCCCGTCCTCTAAAGTCAGGCAAATTCATCCAGCCAAGGGTCCCACATGAATCTTTTTTTGAAAGCTATCGATCTATTCAGTTACTCGTTAGACTACTCCACAACTCCAATATGGCCAGGAAAATTGGTGGTATTATTCAAATCGGTTTCTTCTAAAGCTTGGCTCATCCTGAGCCAGTTGACATTCGTGTTGTTCCAATTCTCATGCATTTCCCTTGGCAACGACTGAACTTTGGAGGTTGTAGTAGGAACTGCTGCAGTGGTAATTGCATTAGTCGGAAAAGAACTTGTGGTATTGACTCCATTTGAATTAGCTGGGCAGTTATTCCACATGAACCACATGCCACTCGATGATGGTCCATATATGTTGTTCGGGGACTTATGAGCGAGCTTGGGACTGTAGTAGCCTTGAGCTTCGTAGGCCTCATCAGATTGAAAACCTGCCCAGGGAAAAATATTGAAAGATTTAACCTTCTTAAAAAAAATAATTTATAAATAACACTAGATTCCTGGTATAACCTGAATGGTACTGATCAGAATGGACGTTCATGAAGAAGACTGCACTTGTAAGAAGACTGCAATTTACAGTAGAGATCTCAATCACTGGGTTTTAACAACGGAATCTCTAAAAGCCTCCTCTACAAAGGATTTCATACTCTATCAAATCTATATTTCACGACTTATAACTTGTGCAACAAGTCTTTGTTATCCTTCTCATCTCTCATTGTTGAAGGGTTGAAGGATTATTTCTGTTAGTGGCCCAAAAGATGATTAGAAGTTAGACCTATTCTTGATTATGAAGGATAGAACCATAAATACCTATTATCATTGCATTCCTTGTCAAGGATTGGAATTCAAAGGAATTCAAAGATCCATTATCATTGTGATTTTTGTCTAGAATATGATCTGAATATCATTTGATCATAATACTAACATACATTTATCGCTATGTAACAACATGTAAATTACAGCAATAATAATAATGCTGTATAACACCTATACACCTTGTTACAGTATGGAGCTCTCATCAGGTTTGAGTATTGGTACTGGCCGGACAAACACCAGAGACATTTCCAAGTTTGTATGACGTCAATTTCATAAATGAAATCTCGAAGACATCAATGAGAGACAGTTCAAATTATCTCAAATTTCAAAATGAAGAAATCCATATTCTTGGATGAGAGATCAACCTTCGCTTTTATCTTCGAATGCAAACCTTAATAGATAAAGATAGGTTATGACTATGTTCGTATCAAAAAGTAGATCAGCAAAAGGCATGACCCTCAGATTTCATACTTCGCTGAACAATTTATATATTGAACTAAAGAACATGGTCTGGATGGTTCGAAATATATTGGAAACAGTGGATCTTACCCATGCTAAAAGGCTCTGCGTTTCATGGGATAAATTCAGGTCCAGATTCTTTCTTCCACTCAAAAGCTCCAGAAGAAGAACACCAAAGCTATAGACGTTGGCTTTAACAGATCGATGGCCTTGCATATAATATTCTGGTGCAACATAGCTGCTGCATTGTCAAATTACATAAAAGCTACAAGTTAAGAATTTATGCTTTGCTCTAAAAAAAAATATGTAATTTTTTTTTTAATGGCAGATCCATAAGCTTACCTCTACCCACCCCAACTCATCCCAAACAAAATAAAACTCATCACAAACAAACAATGAAAATAACAGTGGGTGGGCTACAGTACATTATCTCCAAGAGTCTGGATGGCCCATTTTGCGCACGATATACTTCCAACTTTTTCGTATTGGGATCAATTTGAAGAAACTGTTTGCGCACGATATACTTCCAACTTTTTCGTATTGGGATCAATTTGAAGAAACTGTTATGCAATTCAGCTTAAGTAAATGTTTCACAAATTTTACGTGTGATCATGCTATTAGAATTTCTTCAATAGTCATAGAGGTTAGCTAAGTTGTTGTTGATAGTATTATTGACTGAAAGAGCCATATTTTACAACTTAGCAGAGAAATACAGCCAGACATGTAAATCCTTGAGTGCTCAGGGTAGAGTATATAAAATATTATGGTTCCGGAAATGACAATCTATGGTTCCGAAATTCTATTCAATTCAAATTCATTATATTGACCCAAAATTACAGATTCCCCAAGTTAAATTCACCAAATTCCATGGAAAATCTTTTCAAAGTAGTGTAAGATTGTCCTGGTATGAATTCCTTTATGTTTATATGAATTCCTTTATGTTTATGTGAGGTTTGTTTTTCATCATGACATGGTCTTATAAGTATAGTCATTAATGGCATGTACTCTAACAAGGTGTATAGGTGTTATACAGCATTATTATTATTGCTGTAATTTACATGTTGTTACATAGCGATAAATGTATGCTAGTATTATGATCAAATGATATTCAGATCATATTCTAGACAAAAATCACAATGATAATAAATCTTTGAATTCCTTTGAATTCCAATCCTTGACAAGGAATGCAATGATAATAGGTATTTATGGTTCTATCCTTCATAATCAAGAATAGGTCTAACTTCTGATCATCTTTTGGGCCACTAACAGAAATAATCCTTCAACCCTTCAATAATGAGAGATGAGAAGGATAACAAAGACTTGTTGCACAAGTTATAAGTTGTGAAATATAGATTTGATAGAGTATGAAATCCTTTGTAGAGGAGGCTTTTAGAGATTCTGTTGTTAAAACCCAGTGATTGAGATCCCTACTGTAAATTGCATTACAGTCTTCTTACAAGTGCAGTCTTCTTCACGAACGTCCATTCTGATCAGTACCATTCAGTACCATTCAGGTTAAACCAGGAATCTAGTGTTATTTATAAACTATTTTTTTTTAAGAAGGTTAAATCTTTCAATATTTTTCCCTGGGCAGGTTTTCAATCTGATGAAGTGGACGAAGCTCAAGGATACTATAGTCCCAAGCTCCCTCATAAGTCCCCGAACAACATATATGGACCGTCATCGAGTGGCATGTGGTTCATGCGGAATAACTGCCCAGCTAATTCAGATGGAGTCAATACCACAAGTTCTTTTCCGACTAATGCAATTACCACTGAAGCTGTTACTACTACGACCTCCAAAGTTTAGTCGTTGCCAAGGGAAATGCATGAGAATTGGAACAACACGAATGTCAACTGGCTCAGGATGAGCCAAGCTTTAGAAGAAACCGATGTGAAAAGTACCAATTTTCTTGGCCATATTGGAGTCGATGGAATAGATCGATAGCTTTCAGAAAAATATTCATGTGGGACCCTTGGCTGCATGGATTTGCCGGATTTCAAAGAACGGGATAGTTAATGGAGTGGGTAGACGGAGTAGTCTAGGACTTCAAAGGACGGGATAGTTAACGGAGTGGGTAGACGGAGTAGTCTAACGCCGGGCGAAATCGTCCACCGGTTAGACTACTCCGAATGATATTCACTGGCGTTGGCGTTGAGCTCTGGATCCTCCGAGAGCTCTAGATCCTCCGAGACATATCTGTAACAAATCTAATCTCCGTTTTACTATTTTGGGAAATGGGATAATAATTTTTTTCTTAAAAATATTTTTATTTAAACCACCAAACACATTAGTCTCAAGAATTACAGAGCATTATAATTAAGTGTCTTAATCTAATCTTAAATTCTTACATAGGAAAGAGAATGTATACTTATTTGTAAAAGATTCTTTCATATTTCTACTGACATGCACATTTTTGTAAAAGTACAAATCATTTTCACAAAGAATTTTAAACCCAATACCTCTCCTAATGATTCTTGCTTAACCATAATTTTCTAAACCCTAAATAGTTAAACCATTTATAACTCTACCTTTATAAGCATTAATTATTGATATAAACTAACATTAAATGAATGTAACTCTCAAGCAATTTCGTACTTTCCAGATTTATAAAACTGCACTATATACATAAATTTTAAACTAGTGTGTATATATATATATTCTCAAAGCTTCATCATCCTATATTCTCAAAGTTTCCTTTATTATTATTTTTCCCGCCATGCAAACGTCTCAAGGGATCCTCTCGCAGAAAAGAACATCATACAGAAACTGTAAATACGTTTAGAGGGAGCCTCAACGTTAGGACTCATTATCCTATTTACAAAAACAATTACTAAATAAAATAAAAACAAGTTACAGTCTCTCTCTCCGAAGAGGCAAGACTATAATCAAGATTGTGAGAGCGCTGGCTCACTCTCCATGGACCCAGATGCACTTTTCAACCCGTTAGCAACCGAAAATAAAAGATAAAATCAGAGCAAAACTATTATAGCGATACTTGCTGGTTTAAGAAGCTGGGTTTTCAATAACAAGAGGAAAAGGTCAAGCAAAGAAACCTGGTTTACGCATACATTCACCAAGCTGAACCTCAAATTGATATTTATAGCTTGTTGCACTCCAAACCCAAACCCACTTGTCGAGTTATAAGTTCTCCCTCTCCTCTGTCGATTCCCCTTCCGTTGATCGACTGCTCTCCTTCTTCCAAACAAACGCGACTCTTCTTTGATTGAAACAAAATTTATATATACGTGTATACTCCCTTTCCTTTTAAATAATCCTTAATTTAAAATCTATTTTGTCTTTAAATAAAAACATAATTATGTAGGTACCTTTTATTCAAGATAATACCTCTATCTTTCCCATACCTTGCATTTAAAATTACTATTTCACAATCTCTTATACTCAGAAGACTTACTAAGTTATTACTTTAAAGTATCGAATAATAAGTCTTTCACTCAAAAATAGCAAGATCATAAAAAAAAATTGTTATTTTGTTAGTGGATAATTTACAAATTTGGCTTATTTAAAATTTCTTTAAATTTAGAATGACACCTAAGGGATTTAGGCTTATAAGAAATTTTACTTGTTTTTCAAGTGCTTATATCATTAAGATTATTCAGTCGTATCAAATCTTCATTCTTCAAGTCTACCAACAAAATTCACAACTTAAAAAATTAACTTAACATTACTTATAGTTCTTAATAGAAAGTTGCACCTTTACATTTGTTACTAAAAAATAGGAGTACCAGAGGGGATGTTACAGTATTATTAATGATAATACAATATTTCTGATGTAGAGTAACAAAGAATTATATGGATTATATGGATCCTAAGCCACGGGAGAAAATGTTGTTAACCCTGGAGATGAAGGATAGTGGCAGGGGCCATGTAAAAAAATTGTTAAGCGAGAAAATTGTTTAGAAGAAGCATGTTGTGTCGATACAATATTAGCTAAGATAGTTATCATCCTCCTACTTTATGTTGATGATATGGCTCTTATGGCAATGTGTCCTTCTGATCTCGAGAAGCAATTAAGAATTCTTAAAGAATTCTTAAAGATTTTTTCTCTAACATGTGTATCACTGTTAACACCAACAAGACAAAAATCATGATTATAAAATCTAAGAAAGACAACTATGCAGATTTTATTTATGATAATAGAAATCTAGAGGAAGTCACTTTGATATTCATCACAAGCTCAATTGGAACTATAGAATTGAGAAAATGATTAATGGAGGGCGGAAAGTTTATTTTGGTCTTAAAAATAAATGTAAATCATCCAATCTATTCATGTGGGATAAAAAGAAGTTCCTCTTTGAAACTCTTGTCATCCTTGCTATTTTGTATGGTTGTCAAGTATGGGGGTGCAACATTTCTAGAGAATCTTGAAAGAAGATTGAGCAAATCAATACTTCTTATCCTATTCTTCTCATAGAAGTGGGCATTTCCCCCATCGAGAGCATTGCTATGACTAGGTACCTGATGTACAAGCATAAGATAAATAACATGGAAAACGAGGGACTTTCTAAAATTGCTTTAAACTCAAGTCAAAACCAAATACTCCTCAAGTGATGTTAGTGTAAAGATACCATGGGTTGGTTAAGCCATTGGGGCATTAATGAAAACAACATTTTGTAGAACATTGACAGTGTCAAAAATATTATTACTTCTAAGTTTAAAGAGAAATTTTGATGTGAGGAAAATTTAGCGATGAAGAGAAAATTAAGATACTATAAGGAGGTGATTAATCATAACTTGGAGGATCAGAAGTATCTCTTAATACTAACTAGCTCGCGGAAGAAAATTAATATAGCCAAGATTACAATGAACTCTCATTAAGTCCATAGCGAAATATGGCGTTGGTCTATTCCTAAAACTCGATGG
The DNA here is from genome assembly GCA_001517045.1 of Pseudotsuga menziesii. Taxonomy (NCBI): domain Eukaryota; kingdom Viridiplantae; phylum Streptophyta; class Pinopsida; order Pinales; family Pinaceae; genus Pseudotsuga; species Pseudotsuga menziesii. The sequence goes on from LPNX010795628.1 coordinate 82,942, forward strand.
GCAGAAAAAGTTTGTTATCTGTGTGAGTCTATGAGCGTTCAGGATGAAAATCAATCTCTCTTAGAATGCCTTTTTTATACCCACATTAGATCTGTGGTTCATAGTGTTTGGTACAATACAAGCCTTTATAACCTCTTAACTTGCCAAAACTATAGTGAGCTTGGAAAGCCTTTTGAGCATAGAAACAAGATTTTAAAGTAAACCAAGTATTTTCCTTCTTAAGGTTTGATAAACCAAAGTTGGTCTCATTGGACGTTAATCATCATCATCATCATCATCTTAAAAAAATGAAATAGAACTACACAATATTGTAATAAACATATATGTGAGAGGAAAGACATAATATTTTGATTTTTTTGAATTTTGTAATGTCTTATTAACTTTTTAAAATTCATCTTTAAGACTTTAATTTTAAGGTTTTTATATAAATCAAATTTACTCAATATTTACATAAATTAAATTTATTAGAATGCAATATCTTTTATTAAAAAAAAAATGTCTAATTATTTTTTACACAGTTAAAAATGATACATACACCATTTGATTTTTGAAACATTAAAATTTATAAATATAATAAATATAAAATATCAAAAAAATATTACTTATAAAATTTCATTTTTATTAATATATAAACTTACAATATTTATATTTTACAAGAATTAAATTTTATAAATATATTTTTTCTCGTTCATAGAAATTATAAAGAGCATATTATGTTTATAAAAAAAAATGTTTAAATATAATTTATTAAAAGCATAATTAAAAATTAATAAAATTTAAAATAATTTATTTTATATTTAAAATTTAATTTCATAATATTAATTTATCTGCGAAATACATCTATTTCAATCTATATTATTGTTTAATAATAATTATAAAAAGTTTATAATATACATTCTATTTTTTCTAAATTATTGTTTAATAATAATTATAAAAAGTTTATAATATATATTCTATTTTTATATATATATATAATCTAATCTTTTTTACTAATATATATATTTTTTATTTTAAATTTATGCAGAATTAAACAAAATTATTTTATTTTATTTTTAAATAAATCATTTATTATGAATGGTTAAACTTCAAATAATATGAAAATGTAAAAAATTACACACAAGTGGATAGTTTTTATATTAAAAAAATATTAAAACATAACTACACTTGTAATAAATAGTGTGTAAGAGGAAAGACATATTACTCCAAAATTCAATTCATCTTTATTATTATTATTATAAAAATGTAAAAAATTACTCATAAGAAGATAGTTTTTATATTGGAAAAAGTTTAACTGGAATTGGACAATATTCTAATAAAGCAACGTGTGTGTGAGACCATTGATAACTCCCAGTTATAATGAAGCCATTCATAACCTTTGGAACGAGGCTTGATCATAACAACCATATATTCGAAGCATGTCATAGTATTGCAAATAAAGCTAGGGCATAAGGTGTTCCATGAAGAAAGGGGTGGCAAGTGGGGGGGATCCGACTGGATCCTGGAGGACAAATTGAACAAACCTTTTCTTGGGATCTAGGCCACAGGACCAACAATGAGGCTGACACAGGGGCTTCACTTGTTGACCAATATCCTATCACGTTAGTTCATATTGTGGTTTTTAAAATTATTAAAAATTGAACCAATATATTGCAGGTATTGGGGGGATGAGGGGTTTAAGGTGGGGGTGGGTAGGGTGGTTTATAAGGATTGAGGTATAAAAGGGGTGGGTAGGAAGTTTCAAGTATTGGGAGGGGTTTTCAACAAAAAGAGTTTGGGTCAATATCTCTGGAAATTAAGGGGATTATTTAATATCCCACGATCGCACGTGCTATGTGAGATGTTCACTAAGTGAAGTCCCCGTGGAGGCTGAGTGGTTGGCTCTCTTACAGGGAATGCAAATCCTAGCTAACATTGATCTCTCCAGGATAGCGATATTTGGCGAATCAAGACATGTCATATATAAAATGCTCAATGGATACACCATCGACTCTATAAAGTGTCGAAGACTGTATGCTAAAATCACCCCTCTCCTATCAAAACATTATGAATTCTACCACATTCTTCGTGCAAATAATGCTGCAGCTAGTGCTTTGGCCAATGAAGGGGCCTCCCTCCCTCAGGGCCACTTTTGTCATAATGGCTTCGCCATAAACTCGAAACCCATTCCCTAATGAACTCGATGGAGCAAAGATTTGGTTTTCATTATTATAAACCCACTCCCATTGAATTTTGTGAAGGCTCAAAGGTATTAACGCGTCGTCCTCTTGCACTCCTCCTTACTGCTGCGTGGTATCCACTCCTCACCGGCCTCACCTCGATCCTAGCTACCTTTATGAGCCATCTCCCTCAGTGTAAATGCATCCTCAACTCGCACGCTCCAGGTCTCTTCATCCTCTTCATTAAGTCTTCCTCCGAAAGTTTCCCTTACCTCCATCCCTTTGGTAATGGTGTGCTCTCATCTCGCTCTGTGTTTTCTTCGGAGAGGACTTTGCCGGCTATCATCTCTGGCGTAGATGAAGGCATGGTTCAGGGGATCCTGTGGGAGTCTTTGCCTCTTACCAGGAGATTCATCAAGGAAAGGTTGGCTCTAGCCGCTTTCTTAACCTGCTACTGCTCTCCACAAGCTGGTGGTCCTCTATGGCGTTTGAAATCTGGTGTTGGGCTTAGTAATCCCATTGAAGGTCAATCTTTCATAGCAGGAAATTCGATTTTTGGGTGTTATTTCTCTCGGTGGAAGGAAGGAGCGGTCGGCACTCTCTCCTGTCAATGTAAGAAAGAAAGTGACTCTCTCTTGTAGGAATTTAGCACTCTCAATTCTGTCCTAGGTGGTTTTTCTTATGGCGAGCAGGCTCAAGAGCCTGAAGGGGCAGTAAGGGATCTCCACAGTAACTTCTCCAGATTAGCACTTGCCATTCCTAATTCCAGAAAAGGTAGAATGGACCAAGCAAATGAAAATGTCGGTCTTCCNAAGGTGCAGTAAGGGATCTCCACAGTAACTTCTCCAGATTAGCACTTGCCATTCCTAATTCCAGAAAAGGTAGAATGGACCAAGCAAATGAAAATGTCGGTCTTCCAGACTTGAAGAAAAATCACAGGCATTTGTATGAAATGGTAGCTATTGGCATTATGGACAACAAGGAAATTGCCCAAGAAATCAAGAATATGGGGGAGGTGGTTAGTTACACCTCTTATCAAATAAGCAACCACGACTCAAGGATTGCCGATGCAGAGATGGATCTCAAAGAAATAATGGGTAAGGTGGACAGAATTCAGGAGGACCTCCAACATTTGGTAAACATGAATCAAGGCAGTCAAGCAAATGAAAATCCTGCAGTAGCATTTCATCCTATGGAGGAGGAATCGGTTGTTCAGCCACTGAAGCACCCAGGCGACTTTTAATGGTTTTAATAGTTCATTTTTTTGTCTGTTCCTAAATCAGCAGTTTATTAGGGTATATACTACCTCAGTTCTTAGAAGCTATGTAAATACTATGTGTGGCTTTCTATGGTCATCCTTTTGGCTCGGTTTTGTCTTCTCCTTTTTTGAACAACAAGAACTCTCAAAAAATGCTCTTATGTAATGTATGGCTATGCACAACCTGTTTAATATCAAACCTTTTATAGTTTCTGTTAAAAAAAAAGGTGTTCCATGAAGAAACTTGCATTAGTTGACATAAGGGTAGGTAAATTGCATCAATGTAATTGGAGGAACTTGTAGCTAACTCCATGAAGGCCCTTGTATCCATTTGGTTGGGTTGCTTGGGGATGATCAAGTATGGATATGGGTCAATTAAGTGTTTAAATATGTATGACTAAATGAATTGACATTTTAAGAGTCCCAATAGGAATTAGAATAGCTATTACACAACTTATAAGTTTCCCTTGGGTAGCTAAGAAAGATGTGGTTGTTGGTGGACTCGTAGCTAAAGAAATAACATTATTATCAAGAATTTAGATGTTATCATTAAAAATTCTATTATCGTTTGATAATATCTTAATGATGTTGATAATAATTGAATATAGAGCCAAAGAGAATGTTGCTATCTCAATGTTTGGTAGTCATTTCTCACTTTCTATGAACATTGCAAGATGGGATAAAGGAATGGCGATCCTACTTTAATAGTGTTCTTCAAGGAATTGATAATAGTTGTTAATAATAATTAAAGATAGATCCAACGAGATTGGAAATAACTTGGTTTTGTAGCCAATTCTCACTTTGTATGAACATTGCAAGATGGGATAGAGGAAACATGATCCTACTTTAATATTGTTCTTCAAGAGGTTAGTAATAGTTGAAGATAGATCCAAAGAGGATGGAGCTATCTCAAAGTTTGGTAGCCAATTCTCACTTTGTATGAACATTGCAAGATGGGATCGAAGAAAAAAATGGTGATGGATTGTGGACTTGTAAGTAAATTGTTTTGTACTCCTTCCAACATTTGTAATTTGTAATTTTGTCATTTAAAAAATACAAAATTAACACTATTCCTTTGGTAATGCTTTGTAAAACAATTTTCTTTAATACAAATCATATAAAATTCCCATTACATTGTTAATACTTGTAAAAATTAATTTCTTAATACAAATAATGTATAAATGCTTGTAATTAAATGTGACAGACAACTTATAAATTTCTGTTATTTTGTTTGTTAATACTTGTAAAAATAAATTTCTTAATTTACAAATCATGTATAAATGCTTGTAATTAAATGTGATAGACAACTTTTAAATTTCTGTTATTTTGTTTGTCACAGTAAATAACATAAACACATTTACAGATTTCATTAAACAAAAATAAAACTTAAACTAGATTCTGTTCTAACAATCTCATTAACTAAACTCCCAATTTACAATCTGAACATGGGAATGGGACACCAAAGTGATTCCTCTTTGGAAAATAAGGGGGTTTAGTTTTTAAGGGTAAGCCTTTATCTACAACGCTTACAATGGAGATAGTTGTAGATGCTAAGAGTTGAGGATTCTTATCATAAGTAGAATGGTGCTTGGTGACTTCAGTTTATGTCACAAATATACATGAAAAAACTATAATCTAATGAGAGTGGGATTCTCCACCTTGAATTTATATTTAGTAGGGTTTGGAAATTCCAATACCAGGAGTAGATGAAATCCTAAAACATATTCCTTCTCAGTTTCCATCCAGCACCGCTTGGAGTGGATGGTTGTTCATTCGGACAACATCATCTAATAGAGAAGTATAATCAACGTCATAACTAAAGATTGGTCATAGACAAGCCACACTGATATATTGAGTGACGGGTGTGTGTAAGAAGTTAAGGGACCTTTTAGATGCAATGGCGGAGTGAAGTCAATCACTCTAAATCCAAAAAAAGAAATCATCCCAAGTAATCCTGAACCTGCCAAGCCTAGTCCCAAGGCTGGGAATAGGCATGCCAACTAGGATAGTAAGACAAATCGTGCCTCCGTTTTAGTGAACAAAATCGTGTGCGCGATTTTGGTCACTAAAACAGAGGCACGATTTGGAAAGCCTGTTTTTTTTTTTAAATTGGTCGAGGCCATATTTTTCTCCTCATCGCATGGCTATTGGACCAACGAGGAGCAAATATCGACTGTGCAAATGCAATTTTGGGTGTGCCAAAGCCCTCCATCTCCACCTTTGGATAAACCTCCCCTTTGTGAGGTATTTTCCTCATTTCTTTTCATGTTTTTTTCTCTTTATTCATCAATTTATTTTCCCTAGATTGAAAGATTAAACCATATTAAATTAAATTATGGCCAATTGAAACAAAAACCCAATGGAATTGCCTAATGGAATTGGCCAATGGAAACAAGAACCCCAATGTAATTGGCCAATTGAAACCAATTCCCAAATTTAATGATAAAAATTAAATAATTTTGATTATTTAACAAAATTCATACCCAAAATTCCCATGCCCAATGGAAACCAAAACCCCAATTAACTCAAAAAACAAATGAATTTCACTATTTCCATATGCATATTCACAAGGATCCTTGTGAATCCATACCAAAATCCACAAATAAACACCTTATAATTTTGATGAAACTTCTCAAACTTTCTCTTCCAGGAATACTAATAAACACCTTATAGTTTTGATGAAACTTCCCAATCCAAGTGTCAAAATAAGGTATAGAAACATCCCATGCTTTTAACAAATATTTCATCTTGAACGAAGGGTACTTTTTGGTTAAGGTCAAGACAACAAAGTTCAACAATAGACTCCATGAACGTGAAGATACATAGGTAGGTTGATGTATTTGATTAAACATGCCGATCACATACTAGATCATACATGATATTTAATCTAGTGGAACCCTTGCAACCATAAAATCCATAAAGTTATCCTAAATAGCCTTTGGAGTCCAAAAAACATCACACTACAACAAATAATTACATATCTAACAAAATCGTTGCCTATACTGGGATTTTATTCATCAACAGCACATTATGCTACCTATTCTAGGGTCTAGTCGTTGCCACTACCCGCAATATGGGAGCTGGTCCTGCAAAGGCAATAATCAACACCTCACAATTTTGACAAAACTTCATAATCCAAGCCTTAAAATAAGCTAGAGGAGCTTCGCAATCAACATATGCACTCAAGACACTTTATGTACACATGCATGTACTTAAAAATTATAATTAATACTTGAATTTAGGACATAAATATGAAATGAAAAAATGTTAAATGTTTCTTCTTTACTGTAAAATTCAAGATCGATTTTTAAATTTACATGATAGATTTAGTTTATATGCCAATAGTTATACAGTTTTCAGTTCTTAGATATGTCATTATATCATGTGTTTATATTTCTAATGATATTTTATTTGTATTTATGATTGCAGTGGCTACTATGGATCATAACAATGCGGAGATACTAAGGTTTATTGGCCATTTGAGAGAGATTGGTTTGGCTTGGAGGGGTGGAGATGAGCTTCGCTACTCCTTGTCAAATTCATTGTTTTCTATTGTTGATACAATCGCAAGATCGAATGATGCATTGTATAGCATCGCATCTTACAGGGAGAGGAAAAGGCAACAGTATGCTGATGGGTTGAGTTACAACGAGGTAAAAAAGCTGAAACTAACAAAAAAAAAGCTGAAAATAACAAAAAAAAGCCATCTATTCATTGTTTAGACTGCCTGGGATGGATGACATTCTCGAGATCAGCATGCCACATATTTCTATTGAGTGGTGCACTTTTCCACCCATCAGAGACAATTGGATGGATAGGTGGTACATGGTTTTTGACATCCCCCTTCACAACAATAGGGAACTACTGATGTACTTCCTCCGAAAATTGTATGCAGAGTTTTTGATGAGGAAACATGTCAACTATTTTGACATGTTGGGCTTCTAGGGAGTTGGTAGGGTATGCCCCAACACCAACCCCATGCTAGGCATAGAGATGCCAATCCATATATACCTACACCCCATGCCCAACTACCGAGGGCAAACATCCCTCCTGCACATGACATGGTTTCCCATGCATAGGATGCATTGTTTACTCTAGCTAAGATGGTCTCTCAACACATGACCACTATTGACCAAAGAGCGCTCTCTTCCTCTGCTAGTGTGCAACCACCAGCTTTTGGTGGTGGAGGGACATCTATTGGTGGGGATAGACTAACATCCCATGTGCCTCAGAGCAAGCCACATGTCTGCACATCGTGTGGGGGACCCTATTATGGTCTTGGACCAAGACATGGTACCACTACGATGACTAGTGGTCAGGTAAGGACATTGTTTTAAAACTCTGTTATTGTTCAATTTTTAATTGTTCCATACTATATCTAACATATTAAAATATTTGTAATATATATGGAATATTTACTCTTGCGAGAGATTGATGCTTCTCATGGGGGTGGTACTGCACCCGGTGTGGTTGTACCCGAGGCCCAAAGAACCACAATTGAGGTAATATTTAAACACTTGTCATTTTGTTATTACGTATAATTTTGTTAATGCATGTGTTAGTCTTGATTAATTTATTAAAATGTCTAATATTTACAATTTTTGAAGTTGCAGGAACCCCACTTAGAACGTGATGCTGGAGACATTGATATCAACGACATAGTCCAAGGTGGAATTTACGACTACTTGAAGAATGTAAGTACATGGGTTATGATTGAATCTTGTTTGAATTATTTAAATTTCTTACTGTACACTCCTTTATAGATCACTAATGTAAATATAATTTTTAAACTTGCAGATGCTAGAGGCATCTGAAGAGGGGCAAGAAATTGATGGAAGCGGTCACTCCCATGGTGGAGATATGTCCCAGGAAGGGGTAAGTATATTACAACATGTTATTTTTTCAATACATGTTATTCCATCCATTCAAATCCATGTCTAACTATGGTAACACTTTATGAATGCAGACGTCATCGCAGATCCCTACACCACCTCTTTGGTTTGGATCTCCCCGTAGTCCAAACATAGATAAGGGGGTTGTTTACACCAGACAAGGTTCCTCTTCCTTGAATAGAGCGGGTGTGCATGAGGATCAACCTACTCATCCCATGTTAATGTACACACTTCTAATGGCAGTTGTTGGTTAGCTATGTATTCACTTCACAAGTGGTTTTTCTTAATGTTATTTTCACATGTTTACAGCATCAGGATGTAGAGTCATCCATGCTGAACCTTAGTGGGATTTTTGATGCCGCTGTCAGTGCCGCATCTACACTAGGGATAAGTCACAGTGAGGTACATCTACTTGAATATTTGTAATTGTACATGTCATTTGTATTGTTTTTGGACATGCACGATGTCTAACTATTAAATCATTTGGTGAATGTAGCCACACCCTGGTCCATTAGTGCACACAATTGAGGTAGATGTTCAACCTACGGCTCCTCTTACTACTGAAGAGTACCAGTCTCATCCCCTAGAAATGGTTTTTTTCGGTGAGATGTTCATTTTTTACATAATTGATTAGTACTTTCTCATTCATGTACATGTTGATAATTCTTGAGATAATTGACATATTTTTTTTTATTAGCAGAGAAGCATGGCAATGAGGCTCACTGCAAGGTGGAGCATAGCAGAGGCACATACACCCTCGACACCACAGGCACCTATACCCCCGACGGATGTAGTGAGTCTTTGTTTTATTTACAATTGAGTCATATTTTAAATTTTCAAACTTTATTATTAATGGATAGTACTAGTTCAGTTACCTGATCAAGAAATATTGTCATTGATTTGCAGTCGCTAGAGATGTACAATGGTCGTAGACAGAGCCGAAGAGCATCAAGGTCCAGGAAAAACAAGAGAAGGTTAGAATTTTGATGTGTTAGTCCAGGAAAAATATGTATTTTTATGTACAATCCAGAGTTAGAGTATACGGGCGTGGTCCAGGACAGATGTACTTTTGTTTGCACATGTACATCAAATATGTTTTTGATACATGTACATTGACAGGCCATAGATCTAGGCCTTATATTTTTGTATTATAACTTTCATGGTATAAAAAATATTTCATATCAAGGCTCTTGAGATATTCATGGTTCTGTCTTTTAAGTGTGATTATACATGTGTGGCGAAGAATGTTTCTATGTGTAATGTTCCCAATTTTTTTATAGATTTTACGATTGTATGGAGATATCAGTTATAAATTTGAGAACAGTGCACGATTACAATAAATTACATAATGAAAAAAATGTACATTTTAATTGTTTTTTACCATGATCCAATTGCATATACAATGTTATATTAACAATGCCAAATTGTATTAAAAAATATGGAACATAGGTATAATACACATTTAAGCACCCAACATAGCTAAGCAACTGATCCAACTTCGTGGAATACAAAAGCACCTTACCCACATAACAACCTAACAAACGTTTAAAGGATGCACGAAGTTGACACACTTAAATGATGCACCAGTGTGGTCTACATAAATAAAATTAATTTTTGGCATGATGTATTTCATCTAACGAATACATGGGATACACATCAAACCTAAAAGTATCTGAGTATTATAAGGTTGATTCAAAATAATGGTTATGACTATACCTTGCACATTATGTATGTCCCGCACATTATTTTATCATTTTGTTAATGTACATGGCATTTGATGAATGGCCTCAAGTAACAACTTTGAAAGAGATGAAAGTTATGTGTGATTCATGTACATGTCATTTTCGAAGCATTCGTAGCGTGAAGATATATATATTTTGTAATAATGGTGTAATAGAATGGCCACTTGTTTCTAAACATAAACATGTTCCATTACATGGTTACTGACGTAATGGCATTGTCTCCTCCTGCATTTCATCATACAAATGCTCACATCTCTTATATGAGGGGAAGATCTACAATCACCTTCAAGCTGACCTTTATGTGCAAAAATTTCACATTCACTTACTGAGCAAAACCCTAGTTTCCAAAATGGACAAAAAAAATGATCCCTTGTCCATGGACCCAAAGTAGAGGGCCACTCTAACACTATCATGATGTACTGAATCCAATGGAGCTGACGGTTCATCGATCCGAGAAACGGTCATCAATCTATGGAACGTTGAATCCCACCTCCCATAGGCTTTTAGGGACACCCGTTGAATCCCTAACCGGGGAATAGAGTGGAAAACATGCATCAAAAATGGCTTTCAGTGGGTCATGCAAGCATGTTTAGGCAGGTTCCATGTGGGAATGCTAGCCACACATTCATAGTAAAGGAATTTTCAAAGCCGACCCATATGTGCAGAAATTGGACATTCACTTACTAAGCAAAACCCTAGTTTCCGAAATTGACCAAAATAATGGTATCTTCTCCATGGAAGCAGATTAGAGGACCACCCTAGCACTATCTCGATGTCTGAAATCCAACGAAGCTGGTGGTTTTTCGATCTGAGCAATGGTCATGATTCTATGGCACGTTGAATCCCACCTCCTCCAGACTTTCAGGGACACCTGTTGAATCCCTACCTAGGGCATAGAATGGAAACCATGGATCAGAAAGGAATTTTGGTGGTTCATGCAAGCTCGTTTAGGCATGTATTATGTGGGAACGCTAGACACACCTTCACGGTTGAGTAATATGCGAATTTGACCCCTATGTGCAAAATTTTCACATTCACTTACTGAACAAAACCCTAGTTTCCAAAATTGTCCAAAATAATGGTCTCTTCTCCATGGAACTAGATTAGAGGGCCACGCTAGCACTATCCTGATGTCCTAAATGTTAGGGTACACAGGGTACTCCCAAAGGACCGAACACCAAGAATAGCCGCTTCACACAAACAGATCACAGATCAATACACCAATGTTTGTCACATGGTTAA
>LPNX010795630.1:8396-19603 GCA_001517045.1 Pseudotsuga menziesii
TTGAGGGTTTGTAAATCCCTCGACCAAGGGTTTAACAAACCCTCGGTCGAGGTCTTGTTAATACCTCGACCGAGGTATTAGCTCGGTCGAGGTCCTATTCTATTTAAAGGAGGCAGCCTTAAGACAAAAGCGTACGTGGTCATTACATTTGTTGAGAGTTGGTGTTTGAAATGAAAGAAAGAGTCATTTATCTTTATTTGTAGAAATGGGTCTTGGAGTCTTAGGAGTCATAGATATGATTGATCAAATCTATGACTTCTATGACTCCTATTACTCCTCGACCCATATCTACAGATCTATAAATTGATATATCCCAAGGAAATGATGTCATACCATTTTTTTCATCTCTCTAAAAGTACAAAAAATACTTTGCGCCTTCATATATAATTTTTAATTTTAAAAAACTACAATTATGTGATACGACTTTGAAATTCATATCACATAATTGTAGTTTTTTTAAATTAAAAATTATATAAGAAGAAGCAAAGTATTTATAGTATTTAAAACCTTTGGTAATTTGGTGATTTCTCGACTAAATGTAAAAATCATGTTTATTTACAAAAGAGGTCCACGGCCTCTATTTATAGTTTTTGTGATAGACGCACCTCGGTCGAGGTATATACCTCGACCGAGGTCCATACCTCGACCGAGTTAATACCTCGGTCAAGGTATTTATTAACCCTCGGTCAAGGTTTTAATACCACGACCGAGGGTTAATAGATACCTCGACCGAGGGCTGAAAAAAACCTCGGTCGAGGGCTTTATAAAAGCTCGGTCGAGATATTATTAGCTCGGTCGAGGGTTTAACAAGCCCTCGACCGAGGTACGTTTTTTTGTTTTTTTCCAAATTCGCTTGCCAAAAAGTGTTACCCAGGTCCGTGGATTCACCCCCTACATAGTATTTGAATGCTTGCATTCCCCAATGTATTTGTCACGTTGTGAAATTAAACAAAGGCTATGTCACATTGTCACAGTTTGCAAGGGTTTCATGTCACATCTTCGTATGTTTTGCGACACAATACATACTATAGAGAAAAATGTTGGTTATGTCACATTGTGATGTTGATCATCTTCATTCTAATAATAATGAACATATGTTGACTTGGTACATCAATAACATGGTATGGAACATTATGGCTAGGTTACATTATGAATTTGTGATGATATCTGTTATTAGGTTAGTTTATAACATGTGGATAATAAATATTGGATATAATTAACTTCATGATATATTTTTCATATATACTATACAGAAAAACATTGTATTAATAATATTTTAAGTATATTATGTTTTATATTAATTAAATAATATGGTAATAAATATATTAAATATTATTTATTATATATTATAATTAAAATAACAATATTATTTCTATTAATACTTTGTAGATATGTCTATGCGCGCACCCATTACTAGCAACAACCACATTAAATTAATTCATGTGTCTGAATACGCCGATAGGCGTAAATTTAGGCACATACTTTTTATATTAATGTTTTTCCCTATAGTATGTGCTTAAATTTACACCTATCGGCGTATTCAGACACATTAATTAATTTAATGTGGTTGTTGCTAGTTAAACAAAACCCTGGCATTATTTATTTGCAAGAGAATAAGCGAAAACAAACCTAGATTCATTGCATTCAGGGCTTTCAGTTGATCGAGCGTGAGAACGACGACACCATTAGGATAAATGTTGCCCAGAACAAAAGATGCAGCTTCGGCCATTGTGGACAAGCTCACAGTCGATCCCAAAACCCTTGCGAAGGGCCTCAAACTTTGGGCTATAGCTCTTTTGTAAGCAAAGGATGAAATAGAACAGAGCTTCTCTGGTACCGATAAAGGAATTGAAGAGAAATTGAAGGGTCCGAGTGAAAATAAAGCAGCTCTGCGTAAGGTTTTATCAGGTAGCCTTTGCATATTCCTAGTAGTTTAACGCATTTTGTGCACAATTTACCTTCTCTCTGTTTACATCAGTCCGGTGTCATGTCTCGTCTGGTATGTTTCTGTGTAGTAGAGGCCACGAGAATGACCATTAGAGGAGAACGAAAATAGCAAGCCTCCCAAGTAGCAGGGGCTCTTAGAGGCTGACCTCCACCGGTTGCCCGAATATTGTCGTAAAGAAGAAGGAGCTATGCCAAATCCATTACTGATTGAATGAGCTTGTGGGAAGAGAGCAATCAGAACACGTGGAAGCAAGCCATTTGAAAAGAAGGATCTATGCCAGATCTGTTACTGATTGAACGAGCTTGTGGTCGGAGAACAGTCAAAAGAAGCACATTCAAAGAATAGTGGAAACATGTGGACAGTGGAAGCAAGCCATTCGAAGAACAGTGGAAACATGTAGACGCAAATAATTGGGTAGAGGGATGAAGATTGCTACATTGATTTCAAAACCCACTTAAAGGGAGAAAAACGTAACGACAAAAATATTATATTATGTATATTATTAAATTTATGTGAAGATAATGTCTGAACTCCTCTAAAAAAATATATGATTCATTAAAATAACTTAAAAATATTTGAACTTCTTTTATATTAGATTTGAAAAAAATTGTCTTTTCAAATATTTTAAAAATATGTGAGTTTTTATAATGCAAGTATTTTATCATCTTTTAAAAGTATAAACAATTAAAAACATATATTTTTTAAATTTATGTAATACATAAATACATGGGTATTTTTCTAGGTATATATATAATTTTTTCCAAAAAAATGACAATTATATTATTATATTGAAAAAATGTGAAATAAGTATTTTTCTTTATTATTTCAAAAGTACTAGTATAACTACCATGGTTAACTATAGGTTATCATCTACCATTGAAAATGTAACAAATAATAGTTTAACTCAAGTAATGCCACCTCAACCATGACAATGATGTCATCCTCTAAATTGTGATTAGTTAATTTTTATGGTACATTTTCTTTGCTTTGAGGCTCATTTTTTAACTCAAAATTTCTTTAATAATTCTCTTCTATTCCAATGGAGGGGCCATCCTATATAGTGGTGAATTATGATTTGAAGGAGAACACTATAGGTATTTCGGTGGTCCAAATTGGACTTCTTTCTCTTCCCTTGAAGGAGCAGATCTCTTCCAAGTATTTCTCCATTAATTTGCTTGACCTTTCCCTTTCAAAACTACATAAGATCAATAACATATGGAATTCCACTGTCATAATTAAATCCATAGACTGGAGTCCTCCAAATTGGCTATGGGTTTGGTCTCTATTACAAACTTATCATGGACCACCATAAAAGATCACTCCCCCTCGAGTGATGTTTGGTCTCTATTACAAACTTATCATGGACTACCATGAAAGATCTTTTCCCCTCGAGTGATGTTTTTTTCCCTCTTGGTTCTTTAGTGATCAACATTGTTAATGATGTGGACTCAAGGGATAGCAATCCCTGAACCCTCTCAAGGTATTCAAATCTTTTAGGGAATGAGGTATCTCCTTCTAATAGTCAAGGTGGTGGAAATTATGCTCTTCGGTCCATAAATACTTCTTAATCTAGTGGATTGGATTTGGATGTTTCAAAGGATCTTAGGGGCACTAAAGAAGACCATAAATCAACAATAAAACAAGCCCATGAACAAGCGTCATGGGAAGTCAACCAAGGAAAACAAATCCTTTTACTAGGGGTACTTAGAGCAGGGAACATCTGGGAGGGATGGGTATATCAAGATCCTTTCTTGCAATCTATGTGGCTTGGTGGGTTTTGAAAAAAATAATGGCCCTAAAGAGACTCCTAAATTCACACAAACTTGATGTTTTTTTAACTCAGGACATCAAGGGTGGAGAGTAAAATGTTGTCAAGATACTAGGGAATCTGCTCCCAAAGTGAAACTTTATGTCTCTGGACTCATTTGGGATCTCTGGTCATTTGGTTATAGGTTTGAATCACACTCTGTCACTAATTATTCCCTTTAGAACATTTTCAAGGCTTTGTATTAAGGTTTTTAGTCATGATCTGGGAAAATCCTTTCAACTCCTTTAACATATATGGGACTTATGAGGGTAGGAAAGCCTTAATGGACTTCAATGCTAGATAGTGATTGGTCGATCAAGGAAGAGGAGCGTATACTTGGGAGAGACATAAACTTAACTCTTCATAGAAGATAGGTTTCGGGTACCTAATCTAGGTTGGGTAGATATGCAAGGTTCTTCATTGATTTGTTTGAAGATAAGGGTCTAGTGGACATTGAGCCCTTGGAGACCTCCCCCACCTAGGTCAACAACCGTATGGGGGATGCTAGTATTTCCAAACATTTGGATATATTTTTCTTACATGATTCACTTTTGGAGTCCCTATACATTATTCAAGCATGGGTTGAACCCTCTAGGGTGTCTAAATCATTTCCCTGTCCTTTTGGAGGTTGGTAGTGGAAGCTACAAACCTTGTGCTCCATTTAAGTACAACCCTACTTGGAATGAGGAAGAAGACTTAAAAACCTTGGTCTATGATACTTGGAAACATTTTTTCTCAGATTTGGAGGACTCTTCCCATGTAGAATTGTCAAATTCATTAAAGTTGGTGAAGGAAAGGGCTAATCCTTAGGCCCGTGAACGCCATGTTCAAGGGATAGATCTCTCAAGACTACAGAACATGACTTGGTTCATCTATATAAATCCTTTGCTTATGGAAACATTTCTGTAGAAGTTTCTTCCTCTATAAAAGGTTTAGAATATAGGAAATCCAAGCAATTGTTAGACAAAGAGAAGGACCTGAGGATGAAAAGTAGAGCCACCTGGCTCTCTTGAAGGGACCAAAATACTAATTCTTTTCACAAGTTTCCAAATCACAGGAAGGGCACTAATACTATCCAAGACATGAAAGATGATATGGGGAACAATGTGAAAGGTTTTCATGACTTGACCTATTTGGGGGAAAGGCACTTTGCCTCTTGACTAAAGGTTCTAGAACATGAAAATATGGGGGATGTCTTAAAATTCATATATACTTTTCCTAGGATGGTAGAGGTTGTCGATAATGAATCCTTGTACTAGGAAGTCACTTTAGAGGAACTTATGAAGATCTTGTATACCTTTTAGGAAGAAAGAAGACCAGGTCTAGATGGATGGCCAATTGAGTTCTTTCTAACTTTTATTGATCTGGTAGGAGAAGTTCTTCTTAGGATGGCAAAAGAGGTGAAAATTCAGGGTAAGATCCTAAGGGGTCTCAACACTACTTTTAAAAAATTAGTATTTAAAAGTGATCATCCAATCTCTTTTGATGAGTATAGTCCAATTTCCCTTTGCAATTGTGCCTACAAGATTATATCCAAAGTGGATTCTATGAGGCTTTAGCCTATTTTATCCAGGTTTTTAAACCTAAAACAATTTGGGTTTCTTGAAGGGAGGCTTATTCATGACGCCATTTGGGTCTTCCCAAGAGACCTTACAATCCATTAAGGTCTTTTCTCTACCTAGTTCCTTTGTTCTTAAACTTTATCTATCCAAATCCTTTGATAATGTCTCCTATATCTTTCTGAGATTGTTGTTGCTCCATTTTGGGTTCTCACTTGAAGTTTCCATATAGATTAGTGTTATGTTAATACTACCAATTTCTCTATCCCTATCAATAAACCAACCTCCACATTCTTGCCCTCTTCCAGAGGATTAAGGCATGGATTCCCTTTATCTCCCTATCTATCTTTATTGGTGGCTGAGAGTCTTAGTAGGGCCATTTACCAAGAAAGAACTCTTGGTCATCTTGAAGGAGTAAAAATTCTAAGAACCCACCTATTTTTTGTAGACAATATACTCCTGTTTGGAAATGGGAGTATGATTGAAGGCCAAGTAATAAATGACAGCTTATATATTTTCTCTCTACAACAAGGATGGCCATAAATTTGGAAAAAAATGCCTTTTACTCATTTGGACTAGAGCGGAAACTTTTGGACAAGCTGCAAAGACTTTTTCATATCACATTGCAGGAGATGGAGGGTGGTCTTAAATATTTGGGATACACTTCGAAGAAAAATTGCTACAGGAAAGTTAATTGGTCATGGCTCGCCACAGTAATTGAGGTTAAAATACAATAGTGGTGCAACATGTGGATATCCAAGGGATGTAGATTGGTCATGAGCAAAGCAATTATTGAAGCAATCCTTTTTATTGGCTTTCCCTTTCCTCAAACCAAAAGGAACTTTGGGAAAGATCAAGAGGATTTGTGAAAACTATCTATGGAAATGAAGTATATACTAGAATGGGGCTCACTTAGGCATCTGAGATACAATTGCAAAGCCCAAGAAATATGGGGGGTGGGGAATCAAAGACTTGAATTTATGTTTGGAAAATCCCTTGCTACTAAATATTTATGACAAATAATGACCAAAGACAGACAGCGGGGAGGAATTACCAAGAAAAAGTATATGGAACCTCTCAATTTAATTGTCTGGATCCAATGTCTAATGAAGATAAATGATCTGAAGGCCCTTTCTCGTGCTTTCTTAATAATTGGGAATCGCCACTCTTGGATAGTAGGCATAGGAACTTAGGTAAAGATTGGTGAAGCTGCTATTATGGGTTGTAATTTTAATATCTTCCTTCCCCCTGAGGTGATTGAAAATCACCAACTAAGAGACTTGTGCACTTTAAATAAAATTGTCAAAGATAATGAGACTTCAATTTGGTCACAAGGATGGCTAACTAATTAGGAGGTAGGACTGGATGATCTTCATGTTCAAGCATGGAACAATTTTATAGAGGCTCTGAATAAATTTCACATAAGGATATCAGGGGATTATGATGAATTGGATTGGTGTTTCCAAGGGGAAGGTAAGGACTACAAAATGGCACTGGCATATGAATTTCAACAAGCCCCTAGGATGGGGAATTTTGAGTGGCGGATTAAGAAATTATGGAAAGTTTCCCCCCTTGCAAAAAGCACTCTTTTAATTTGGCTCATTTTGAAATATAGGGTCCCAACTTAGGATAGAATTCAATAAAAGAGGATGGAAGGCCTTGGATGGTGTTGCTTATGCAAGAATGCCTATGAAACAATTCAACATATTTTCTATGTTTGTCCTTTATATGTCTAGGTATGGAGGCATGTAGAGACTACCTTGGCCATTTCAAGGCTATGGATAAGTGATACTTTTATACTTAACTTACATGACTCATTTGTTACAGGAGATTTACATCAGTATATACAGTGTGCATTATATGATTTTATGGATACTTTAGATTGTCAGGAATGAATGTATATTTGTGGAAAAATGTCGCTAGATTTCAAATCTTACTGCAATACTTCAAGTCCACAACTTTGGCACCTAAGGTCAAAACCATGAACCCACCTTAGAATGATAAATCCATTCCTTGGGGTTGTTTTAATGGAACTATCCAAAATGAGGGCTAGCTATGTGGAGATGGTTATATTTTATTTATCCTAGGTGATCACTTCTTTACAGGCATGACTTTCTTGGGACAAGGCACTAATAACTATGGGGAATTTGAGGCTATCCTTCTCTTAATGAAATCTGCTTATAATAAAGGATTTACGAATTTTTAGGTGTATGGGGGCTCTTAGATAACTATAAAATGAATGAAGGATGAAAATCAAATGCTCGGGCTTGATTTGTTGTATCTTGTAGCTCTCGTCAAGAATGTGGTTTCTCTCTTCCAACACCTCACATTTGCTTACAAGTACATCTGCAAGTCATTTAATGTTTAGGCTGAAAAATGATCAAAATTCATGCCAAATGAATACATAAATGAGATAATGGTTTCATCTTAGACATGGCATTTATATAAATTTTAAAGATGATTGCTTTATTGCTCTTTTTTGGGCTATTAATGGATATCCTTTTTGGTGCTAAAAGATCTCTTTGATTTGTCTCTTAATTCTTGGATAATGTACAAATCTCTGGTTTAGAGTTTTCCTTTTAGGTTTCTAGTTTGAGACATTGGCTCTCTAAAGAGTTTGCAACAACCTTTTGGTTGATTTGTTTATGAACTTTTGACCACTGTATTTTATTTATATACTGGGAATATAGATATGTTCTTTTAGAGGAAGAAAATTCCAAGTTGGGAACACCATCAAAGACCCACATAAAGACTTTGAATAGCAAATTTCAAACTTTTTGGAAAAAAAAAGGAAATGAATGCATTCAAAGCCCCTATTAAGTGAAACTTTATAAAGAGTAAAAAATAGATCCTCTAAAATGAATCCCAACATTAAAGGCCTAATCAAGTATTAATGAACAATTGAGAAAATCAACATAAAATGAGTGTCCCTATTGTTGCCAATCCATCCACCAAAGAGCATGGGTAGATGGCTAATACAACTGCTAAGTAAAAATAGGAATTGGTGCTTAACATGAGGCATAGGTTGAACAAAAATGGTGAAGCATAAAGAAGCATTGCACACCATCCGCACAAGGGAGGACATAGACGATGCCAATGGATGCTGCGGATGATGGTGAGAATATGAGGTATCCGTTGAAGGTGATGGTAATGTCAATACCAAGAAAACAACAACAAGAAGCATATAGCTCTAAAACATTGTAAAACAATGTAGTGCACACTAACAAACACTTGTGACACTTTACTGTATTAACAAATCAGAAACCATTGCTGTATTAACAAGCCAGAGCCACTAGCATGAAGCGTGAAGAAACCATTGCTGTATTAACAAGCCAGAGCCACTAGCATGAAGCGTGAAGAAGGCAGGCTGCAATCTGAAAGAGAGGAAAGCTACTTTTGTCAACAACTACTTTTGTCAACAGAGTTATACTAAATATTGCTTGATGAGTTATACACCTTGATTACCTACCTGCAATGATAATACAATACTCTGGGAGAAAGAGCAAACGACTCTGAATGAATGCGCTGATAGATTGACGGATCTGAGGAATGATCTTTATAATTTAACTACAATTCTTCTCCCGAACAATAAGATTAAGATCTTTAGTGAAGGGTGCAGCAACATTGAACTAGGAGCACCTAAATCTGATTAGAGGTTGCAATCTATAGAAGTGAAGGCCACATTGAAATATTGTCCACAGATCTGAGGCCAGCACGCACAAATCAGAAATCCAATCTGATTATAGGTAAAGGAAATCCAATCCGGTTGCAACAATCGAGGGTCAAAGCCATTAATCCATAAAAGCCAAAGACAAAGGATTTTCAATGCCAAAATAACGCAATGTTGTGAAGATAATATCACAGATGCAGAAATTCTAAATAATACTAGAAATCTGCTCCAATAGAAAGGCAAGATTTATTAGATATGCTTTGTAAATATACAAAGTGAATGTAACATAAAGAGGCCCAACAAATAACCAGATAAAGATCCACCTATGCACAGTTCAACTATAACAACTATCTAGCTGACTCTTTAGAAAAAAATCTATCACATTATATCATTATTATATTGTTTCTCATCTTCAAACATTTTTCATAAGCCTCAAAATAATAATGACACAATCCTCTTCTGAATCCTAAGTTCTAACTCATCCTTTTTAGGTTTTTTCTTTTTTAAAATCACTATTCACTCCTAACTCATTAACATTCAACTACCAGTCAATGAATGATAAATCAATAACGAATCGTACAGCACATTATAAATGACCAGTCTATCCATACGCGACAACGACCAAAATAGTACCATTAATATATTCCAATCCAGTAGTAGATTCCTACTGCTATTAATATATTCCAGTAGAAGATTCCTTGTGATGCAAATTTAAATTTGAATAGTATTTATATTTTGCATTAGTGTTTCTTTACCGATTGAAGATCCGACAAAATCACGGTTCATTAAATGTCACCACTACTCTGTTATAATCCTGGGAAATTATGAAGCATACCAAAACTGAGTTATTGTCAACTTCATTTCTGTCGGATCAATGTTTGTGCAATTACAGTACCATAAAACATCAACCAGGAATCAGCGTTCAAAATTTAACCCTTCACAGCCTTTTTCCCATAAGTGTAAAGTTAAAATTGCTCTTAAAAACAAATTAAAATCTGAATTTTACCTTTCCAATCAAGAAGGGCATAATTTAAATCAACATTTCAAAAGAAGGGCAACATTTAAAATTACCTATCCATATTGACATTAAAATTCCTATACTATAAAGTTCAACTCATCATTCAAAATATTGGAAATATGATAAATTATAATTACTATGGGTGACATGATCATGATGTAATCTCCCTCCATCATTCCAAACATTTGTGGTTTCTGGCAACATTTGTCCTCTGCCCCACCAAAATACATCTAAATATTACTTGTCTTTACATCCTTCTCCCTTTAAATTCTCATCTCATAGTCATAACTAAAGATTGTTATGCATGCAGATCCTCACCTTATAGTATGAAGCAAAGAATAAGAGACAACTATAAGTAAGTCTTATATTAAATTTACTATACAAGTCTTTAATTAACACTATCAACGGAGATTTGACACTTTGGATTGTTGTGATGTGACACTCTGTGGTATGTAGGAATTTTTTTTTAATGTTTTTTTAGTTGTGTTATTTTTTTTAGGTGCCCAATCCTTAACATTCTTACATCTCTCAAGCTTGGATTGCAGGTGAATGCCCCAATATGATTATGGCATAGTCTATGTAGTTTTTTTTGTATAATGAAGTGTGCTTCAACTGGAAAAAATACAATAAAATAGTTGTTATGTCACTAAACTGTAAAATTAATGATACACATATGACAACTTAATGTGTTCAAAAAAAAGTTTTATTGAAAATATATCATTTTTTCATGTAGATATTAAGGAGTGCTCAATATTTGTCTCAAGACTCACCCTTCAAATTTGATCACTCACCAGTCACTAGTCACCAGGATATCCACAACTCAGCCAAAATTAATCAACTTGCGACAGAGAAATGATTGCATGATTGCTACCGCAGGGTTATTGCTGACGGTTGAATCCCAGCACCTTAAGATTCAACAGCCAACAACCAACCTGCAGCAGCAATCATTGCTCTGCTGCAAGCTGGTTAATAATAGCCTCCACAACTCAGCTTTGCAATCCAACCAAGACAAACAATGACCCCAGCTTATACTATTATTGGATTCCATAAGGCTTCAGATTGTATGCGACTCCAATGATTAAAGTTAGGCAGGGTTATAGATGGTGACAATCCAAAAATGCACATGTAATTGTGCTACAGCTTTGAAGAAACAATCTTCCGGAATATAATGACTTAACCTTACAACCGCAAGACTGGGAAATGTT
>LPNX010795630.1:22782-47134 GCA_001517045.1 Pseudotsuga menziesii
TATTATTCACAGTAAAAAATAAATCAAACTGGCAGAAAATAAAAAATATATCAAATAAATATTATATATTGTACCAACTGAGAGATGTAGTTCTCACCCGTTAAACGCGGCGAGATCTAACCCACTTATTTCTGCAACGCTGGAAAGAGCATCTCTCCATCTCTGCATAGTGGTGGAGTCGTGTCGTAGCTTCTGTTCTTTAGTTTCAGCGACGTACGTTTTCTTCGCTTCCAGTTCGTTCAGTGCTTGGGCATACACTCCATCTTTTCCCACCGTCCATCGAAGTTGATCAGGCCTCACATGGTAAAACACGGGAATAATTGGAGCCCCTGACTCCAACATCTGAAGGAGTTCGTTTAAACACCAACACGATTCGGCATATGTTGGGGAGAAAATTGCCACATGGAGAGACGCTGTTCTAATAGCGCCGCTGTTCTAATAGCGCCTTGAATCTGACAAGTTAAGTTTTCTCCCTCCTGCAGTTCCTCGTAATCTAGAAATACTCGCAGTCCATAAGAAATAAGGCGACGATATAGATGACTGGCTAAGGTTTTCTTGACATCAGGTCCACGGTGATTAATAAATACGTCATAGGGGTAGTAATTGCTGCTATTGGAAGTGGACGCAACGGCCGAGGAGGAAGCAGACAGAGAATGAAGATAGTTAGGAGAAGCTGACTTATTTTCATTTTCAAGGTTGTTATGGGATAATGAAAATGGAGGCAGATTTGGATTGTTTGCCATTGCGAATTGGAAAACAAAAATAGAAATAAATGGAGATGAACGAAAGGTTGGGATGGTCGATGTTATGGATTTGAGAAGAGGAAGATATAAATGAGGAAATATCTTGGTGTGCAGAGATTTATATACACTAAACCCTTTACCATTCATTTTAGAGTCATTTACTAGTTGACACGTATGCAAGTGAAAGACAAATTGTACACGGCGCGAAGGAAGGTTCCTTGTTTTGTTATCAATTATCTCTTTTTTTTGGTACGGAACGGCCAAAACGCCCCCGATCACGCCCCTGGTAGTGGAAATCTTATATTTGGTTTCTCAAATTCCGATTTTGAAAACTTATTTTTGGTTTCTCAGATTCAGGTTTTGACCATTTGAGTAGTTTCAAAATCTGTCAATTAGTTTAGAAAACATAATGTTAATTAGTTTAGAAAACATAATGGTGAATGCTGAAATCGCAAATTTACAGAATCTACAATTTCGTGATCAAAATAAAAAAGCGCTTTGGTTGCTGTGTATCCTACTAATTAGTCTTTCCTGTGCTTCTCTGCCTCAATCTGACTCAGACTTCATGGGTTGTCAAGCACGAATAGTGGCCGACTCAACTTAACATTATTGTGTATGATATGTTGCCAATGTTGGTAAATATCTACATCAAAATAAATACGAATAAAGTAAATTTATTTTTTAGCATTATAAATTAGTATCATTTATAGTTTATGGTGTTAAAGTGGTATTATTAGCATCATTTACAATTTTGTGGTGTTAAGGTGGTGGTATTAGCATCACATATCACATATATTTTGTGATGTTAAAATGGTTGTGATGTTAAAATGGTGTTGATGTTTATTGGAAATTATGTTTTTTCTCATGTATATGAAGAAGAGAAATACCATGTTGGAAAATACCATAAAATGGGGCCAATAAATATTTCTCACATTAACATGTGCAAGGAGGATTTATTTATAAAGATTTTCACCATAAACATAACCATTTCACAAATCATTATTTTGAAAATAATTTAATTTAATTATTTATAATTTTTTTCATTTCAAATAAATGATCAAAACTAAATTCTGAGTTTTTACATCACAATCCCAACAAATTCAATTTATTAATTTTACACTATTTAAACAAATAAATTTCCTTGATTCATTTCAATTTAAATTTTCATTTGTAATACTATTTAAAAAAAAAAAACTTTGGTTGATTCAATTCAATTTAAAATTTCATTTGTAATATTATTTAAAAAATAAAAACTTTGGACTCTCATTATTGACAAACACAAAAATAGCCATTTTTTAATTATTAATATTATAAAGTATGACAAAGTGTCCTTAGACACATAACTTTAATAATGAAGAAATAAAATAATTACATCAGAAAGATGTGAGGGCTAAGTCCCGAAAGATTACCTCACATGGAAAACTGGATGGATTTAAATATCCAAAGAGTAACAACTAATTTACAAACTAACTTAGGGACACCTCACAAAGATGTGAGGGCTAAGTCCCTAAAGATTACCTCACATGGAAAACTCGATGGATTTAAATATCCAAAGAGTAACAACTAATTTACCTTTACTGAAAGTAACTTAGGGACACCTCACATAATCACGTGAGTGTGTAGATGCCTTTTTACATTTATTAAACTAAACTTCTAAACATAACATTTTGGATCATAATTCCTAACAATCCCCCCTTTGATCCAAAAATTCTTTTGAACAAATACCAAGTTCATTTCTAAACTTATCAAATTTGACCCTTCCAATAGATTTTGTAAAAATATCTGTAGTTTGATCTTTTGATGGACAATACTTTGGCTTGATGATTTGTTTGAGGACGAGAGCCCAAATGTAATGATACTTAGTATCCACATGTTTAGTCTTTGAATGAAAAACAAGATTTTTGGCTAACTTGATTGCTGATTGGTTATCAAAAAATAATGAAGTTGCTTCTTTTTTATCAACTTTGAGGTCTTGCAAAATCCTTCTTAACCAAACTATCTCACAAGCGGCTTCCCAAGCTGAAATATATTATGCTTCTGCTGTAGAATTCGCAATTGTATCCTGCTTTTTACAACTCCATGCCACTGCAGCTGATCCCATATTCATTAAGTAACCTGAAGTAGATCCCCTGTCATCAACATTTCTAGTAAAATCCACATTTGAATAGCCAACAAGCATGAAATTTTTGTTTCTTTTAAACTCAAGTCCAAAATCCTTTGTTTCTTGAAGATACTTTTACACCCTTTTTGCTGCATTCCAATGACTTTCTTTAGGTTCCTGCATATATCTGGAAAGTATGTTGACTGCATAAGATAGACCAGGATGAGTATTCTTCATGTAAATGAAACATCCAATTAACTATCGATATTTAGTACCATTTACAAGTTCCCCCCCTTCAAACTTAGAAAGTTTTAAATTTTGCTCCATGGGAGTAATCGCTAGTTTACATTCCTCCATTCCAAACTTCCTCAATAATCCAGAAATGTACTTAGCTTGAGAAATAAATATGCTTCCTTCCCGCTGCTTTACTTCAACTCTAAGATAGTAATGAAGTAATCTCAAGTTTGTCATTTCAAAACATGTTTGAAGTTCTTGCTTAACCTGAAATATATGATCATTATTGCTACCTGTTATGAGCAAATCATCAACATACATAACCAAGATGACTAAGTTGTTTTCCTGGATTTGAACATACAAAGTATCATCTGACTCACTATGAAGAAAACCAACTTTCTTTAGGTAGGCATCCATTTTTGCATACCAAGCTCTGGGAGCCTGTTTCAATCCATACAATGCCTTAACCAGTTTACAAACTTGATTTTGTTTCCTTGGAACCTCAAAACTAGGAGGTTGAGTCATATAAACATCCTCTTGCAAATCACCATTTAGAAATGCATGTTTTACATCCATTTGATGCACTTTCCATCCATTTTGTGCACCTAAAGCTAGCACAATCCTGATAGTATTCCATTTCGCTGTTGGAGCAAAAGTTTCTTCATAATCAATCCCTTCTTTCTGAGCAAAACCCTTTGCCACCAATCTTGCCTTATATTGATCAATATCTCCATTCGCTTTGTACTTAATTATGTAAACCCACTTACAACCAATGGGTTTAACATCATGTGGACAATCAACAATTTTCCAAGTCTGATTCTTCATTACTGCATCATACTCACTTTGCATGGCCATTTTCCATTCATCATATTCAATTGCTTCATTAAAAGTAGCTGTTTCAACAAGTGAAAGAGAAAAATTTTCTAAACCCATATTAGAACTCCTTGTACCTGTTTTTCCTTTTTCATCAAACTTAACATCCTGAAGTAACTTAGTTTCCCATTTTGGTTTCTTCTTTTCAATGTTAACTTGATTTGAATCATTCAAGTTAACTTGTGAAGAATTCAAAATATCTTCAACATGTTCGTCATCTTGTACTTTTGAAGTGAAATCAAACCATTGTTCATTCCTTGTCTTGTTTAAGTGTTGCATCCTTATTTGTTCCTTAGTTACTTTTTCCTCCAAGTGACTAAGTTGGTTTTCAACCTTTTCTACACTTGAACTTTCTATATCATCAAAAATCACATCCCTGCTAACAATAAACTTTCCATCTAACAGAAGCCTATACCCCTTTTTCTCATCGGAATAACCAATCAACATGCCCTTAACACTTCTAGACGCTAACTTTTTTCACTTTTCTTTTGGGACAAGTGCATAACAAACTGAACCAAAAACTCTCAAATGTTTGACCATAGGTTTGAATCCATACCAAGCCTCAAAAGGATTTATTCCATCAAGTGATGACGAAAGAGATTGATTCCTCAAATAAACTGCTATATGAACTGCTTTAGCCCAATAACATGAATTCAACCCTTTGAAAAATAACATTGATCTAGCCATGCCCAATAAAGTCTGATTCATTCTTTCTAATACTCCATTTTGCTGTGGAGTATAAAAATTTGTCAATTGTCTTTTAATCCCTTTTTCCTGACAATAAGTCAAAAAATGATTTGATGTAAACTCACCACCGTTATCAGTTCTTAAAGTAGCAATATTTTCCTTTGTCGTTGTTTCAACCAAATTTTGAAATGACTGAAACTTTTCAAACACTTCTGATTTTTCCTTCAAGAAATACACCCAAACCATCTTGCTAAAATCATCAATAAACAACAAAAAATATTTACAACCACCAAGTGAAGTTTCCAAAGGACCACAAACATCACCATGAACAAACTGTAATCTTCTTGTTTCTCTCCAAGCGCTTTTTGAAAAAACTATCCTTCTCTGTTTTCCATAAATGCAAGCTTTACACTTTGCATTTTCCTTCCCAAAAGTAGGCAACCCCTTTACCATTCCTTGTTTTTGGAGCTATAAAAGACTATCAACATTCAAGTGCCCAAAACGAATGTGCCACAATCTGATAGGTGAAACATTAGTTTCAACTAAACCTGCAAATTCCTTCAAATGTTCCTTTGATCTAGGAATGATTGTTCCCTTCATCCTAAGAAGCTTTTCGTCTTCATAACCTGTCATAACTATTTTGTATGTATCCTTTTTGAATTAACCAAAAGAATACCATGTTCCATTACAATTTGATGTCCTAATTGGCGAATGACAGCTAAAGAAAATAATTTTTTCTTAAATGTAGGCACATACCAAACATGAGAAATCAATCTTTCTCCAATTCCTGGCAAGTCAACCTTGACTGTTCCTTTTCCCCGTGGCAAATGAATAGAATCATCTCCAAGAAAGATTGAATTTAAATGACAATCTTCATAACTCCAAAAGAAATCTTTCCTGTGTGTCATATGCTGAGTAACACCTGTATCCATAATCCAAGCATCTTCAAAATCATTTTTGAAACAATAAGAAGATTGGACAAAATTCACTGATTCCAACTTATGAACTTGAACAAAATCCATTGATCCTGATTGTCCAAGTGCTGTAAAAACATATTCACAATTTTCACTATCGTTTGCATAAGCATAATGTGCTGCTGATGAAGATTCTTTAGATTCTCTTTCTTTTAGATTTTTTTCAAATGAAACTTTATAGTCTGAAGCATAATGTCCAACTCTATTACAACGAAAACATGTGACCTATTTATTACCTCTTCCTCTTCCAGAGACCTGTTGGTTTTCCGAACCTCTTCCTCTTCCAGAAAACTGTGATTATGTACTTTCTGATTCTTTAGAACCTCTTCCTTGATTTCTTCCTCTTCCTCTTCTGCAGCCTCTTCCTCTTCCAAAACCCTGACCACAACCTCTGTTTGAATTTTGAAAAAAAATTCATTGTTGTTCATTTGCTTTTTTATCATTTCCCTTTTGATGATCACCTGGAGACTGTTTGCTAGTACTTGCGACCAAAACATCTTCTCCTGCTTGCTTTGTTTTACCAAAAGTTTTATCATGTGTGGCAAGTAATTCACTTAGTGTGTCAAAAGAAATATTATCCAATTTATTTGTAATTGGTAAAGTTTCCAAAAAATGCTTATATGTCTCAGGCAATCCTACGATCAAAATGGTTACCATCATGCTATCCTCAATTTTATCAAAACCCGCTCTTGAAATTTCTTGTTTGATATTCTTCAATCTAGAAATGTACTCCATGACATCACCTCTTGAAGACAATTTTTGTTGAAACAAATTCAATTGGAGATCGATTTTCTTAGCTTCACTTTGAGAATCAAATAAATCTTTCAATGTCTTCCAAGCTGACCACGCATTAGAACTATTTTCAATATGCACAAATATATCATCAGAAATAGTACAGTGAATCAATGCTAAGGCCTTCTCATCTTTTAGTTCCCATTTTGCAAGCTGATCAGGAATAGTCGATTTGGTAGGCTAAGCATTGCAGACACCCTTCCACAATTCATTGTAAATAAGAGTGCTTTGAATATGACGACTCCAAACTTTATAATTTTTCGATCCTTCCAACTTGTTAGATTCATTAAAAAGACTTACAACTCTAGACATTGTAAAAAATAAACACCTTATAAATCGAGAAGAGGTGTATTATGAAAACATTTAGCTCCAAGAATTAAAAAAAGAAAGCACCTTATGTCACCAGAATAAACAATCGCCTTATATCACCAATAGAAGATTTTATGCAAAAATATCACCACCAACATAAAAATAAAATTACGCATCAACAAGAGTCACCATGAAAGAAATACTACAAGAAACACCACACACCATGCAAAAGACCTATAGGGGCTTGGCCTTGACCCACTTATAGCCTCAAGAAAAGAATTTGATAGAGCTTCACTTTGCTCTAATCAAACCTTGAGTGAAAATACAAGTACTCCTTATGACGCCAACAATGATCCTTATTACTCCAATGCCCAATAAAAAATTACACCTTATCACTCCAAAAGATAACAAATCTTTATAGGTGAATTGGAGAGATACAAGATTGTTGAGTAGGAGGTCACAACTTCCATTCCCATCAACTCCAAAAATAACCTTTGTTTTTTTTTAAGTTTTATTTCTCCACCTTTTTCTTCTTAATATAAAAAATCTCCAAAAAAAAAAGAATAATAAATACCTTATCTCTCCAAAAAAACGTATTCACTTTTCAAAATATTACATAAATATTGAATTAAATGAAAAGTGAAAAAATTATACAAGATTGTGAACTCTTCTATCTCTATGCTGGAGTTTTGCTGGTTCTTTTCAACGATGGTTTTCTCTCTTCAATGTTGGTTTTCTGTCTTCAATGCAACGCTGGTTTTCTCTCTTCAATGCCTACTGGTTTTCTCTCTTCAACGCTGGTTTTCTCTCTTCAATGCCTGCTGGTTTTCTCTCTTTCCAACACCTGCTATTTTTTTTTTTTTAAATTCACTTTCACAAAATTTTAAATAACTTTTCCTTAAAAATATATATATATTTTACTCTCTCCAAGTAAAATGAAAAAACTAAGGTAATAAAAAAACCTAGGAATCTTTTCTAACAACCTTTAAAAGTGTTCTCAGACACATAACTTTATTAATGAAGAAGGAAAATAATTACATCACAAAGATGTGAGGGCCAAGTCCCGAAAGATTACTTCACATGGAAAACTCGATGGATTTAAATATCCAAAGAGTAACAACTAATTTACCCTTACCTAAACTAACTTAGGGACACGTGAGTGTGTAGATGCCCTTTTACATTTATTAAACTAGACTTCTAAACATAACATTTTGGATCATAATTCCTAACAAAGTAGCTATACAAATTATTTATATTTTTTATTTTTTATTATTCAATTAATTTATTTTTTTTTGTTAAGCATATGAAATTTGTAGATGGACATTAGTATCATTATTAATAGGTAACTTTAATCACTAGCTTAAATTGATATTTAGCACCATAAGTTAGGCTCACTTATATTATATAATGTTAATATGGGAATATTAGCACCATTTACATTATATGGTGTTAAAGTGGTGATAGTATTGGTTAATCTTATTGGAAATGACATGTCACATCATATATGTTAATTAGAGAAGTGGTGTATGATACTTTGACAAATACCAACAAGGCACTTGCAATTAAATTTTAACTATGAAGGTTTGCACCAACCATAAAAAAAATTCACAAGTAATTATTCTTCTAAATGAACCACTTCAATGGTTTATTTTTATTTTATTCAAGCAAATAATATTTTTTTAATATAAGATTGTGCACCATACAAATAATAAATAACAATTATATATATATATATATATATATGATCCAATTGTTTACATTTTATAGTTTTGTCACTTCAAATAAATAAATGTATGGATTTTACAAACTTATTATTGAAAGATGATCAAAGATTATGAATTTTAATTTAATAAAATTATAAAGATGGTGATAAAAGCTTCTTGAATTGAAATTTAATTGTTTGAATTCTAATTTTTTTATTAATAATAATAATTAATTATGAAATTGTTTGATGGGGGCCGTAGACATGGTGGACGGAGGAAACTTTCACCTTAAGTCTTATAGGAATCTTCCAAACATATATATCTAATAGAAGCACCTCAAACCACTATACATGGATTTGTGAGGGTATTACTAGCCTATGTGTGTGGGTATGAATACTACTATCAAATTTTGATAAGCATAGATGAGACATTGAGCCATTTACATGGTTAAGGGAGGAAACCAAGACGTAGGCACTAAATGATGCTTTTAGGGATTCAAGGATAATAGAGATGTAGACACCTCCAACCACAAGGAATGACTTCACAAGGGGCTCCTTGGTCTTAGAATAGGGATATGGGTGGAGTTTGCAAGGTTTTAAGCACTAGGTATGGATCTTGGGGCCCTAGACATGGACATAGGGAGGAAACTTAAACTTTACTTCCTAAAGGAACTATCTAGGAATCTATTGTCAAGAAATAAACTTCAAATGGCTATACAAGACCATTTGAGGGTATCCTTGATGTATGAATTAAGATACCAATTCCATTAGGAGGACATGAGCAATATGCATGGATCTTGATGCCTTTGACATGGTCAATGGAGGAAACTTAGGCCTTAGGCCCTAAAGGAACATTCTATACACCCAAGGCCCATATAAATGGATTGAATCACCACACATGACCTATCAAGGGAATATTTCACCTCTTAGTGGGGATATTAAACACACTAGAAGGATTTCAATAGTAGATATATGACTAGGGATTATGAAAATGGTCTAAAACTAAAATATTGGCTTTACACCCTAAAAGAATATTTTAGGCATAGAGGGCCAAGAACAACACCTCAACCATGGGGACTTCACTTAGTGAACATCTCACATAGCACGTGCGATCATGGGATATTAAAGAATACCCTTAATTTCAAGAGATATTGACCCAAACACTTTTTGTTGAAACCCCCTCCCAATACTTAAAACCTCCTCCCGACCCCTTTTTATACCTCAATCCTTATAAACCACCCTACCCACCCCCACCTTAAACCCCTCATCTCCCCAATACCTACAATATATTGGTTTGATTTTTGATAATTTTAAAACCCACAATATGAACTAACGTGATAGGATATTGGTCAACAAGTGAAGCCCCCGTGACCTCAAACCACCACAAATGACCTTTGAAAGATAACCTTCACCTAGTTCTGGGATGTTGATGAAATTAATAAGTTGTTCAACATTATGTATGGGTATTGGAGCTCAAAGCAAGGTTGGGAAGAAAACCTAAAACTTAGGCCATAAAGGAAGCTTCTACTTATCTAAGGCTTAGAGCAACAACTCAAGCTAGAACATAGAACATCTCAAGGATATAGTTTTATTTTGAGTGGGGCTAAGGGATCCATTATAATATTTTGAGCAGTATGTATCTATTTCAAGGAATTTGACATGGTTTGGGGAACAAATTTGGGGATATGACTCCAAATAAATATTATAGGTACGCATGACTGTTAATAATACCGAAAACCACCACCTAAGACCTTTGAAGGTTATCCTTTCCTTTAATGGGGGAATACAAGTTCCATTAGAAAATTTTGGATGCTAGGTATGAGTCTCTATGACTTAAACATGATTGAGGAAGGAAATCTAGGTCTTATTCCATAAAGTGAAGTTATATGGATTAAGGTTAAAGAACAATGCCTTGATCAACTACACATCAACCTGTTGAGTATATACATGGCCCAAGTATGTGTCTTGGGGCCTTGGACATGGTTGCTAGACAATGCCTGATCCTAATCCATTAAATGCATAATAATGGAATATAGTCCTAAGAATGATTCCTTGAGCTAAAACACATGACCTCTAAAGGGGGTATTTAACCTCAAAATGGTGATGTATAAACCATTATAATTTTTTGTGCACAAGGTATTGAACTGACAAGGCCTTGAACATGGTGGATGGTGGAAACCTAGGCCTTAGGACCTAAAGGGCTATTTTTTGCTTCTAATGATAATAAAAATGCTTTGAACAAATGCAAATGGACCCTCAAGGGGATCCTTCACCTTCAATAGAGAATATTGGAACCATTATGGCATTATGAGAACTATATGTAAGTATTGAATCCTAAACCAATATAGAGTGAGAAACATTAGCCTTATTCCTAAAATGTATCCTTTGAAACTCAAGGGCCATGAAAAAACCATTAACCTACCACACATGGCCTCTATGTAGGATATTTTGCCTATAAGTTGTAATATGGAAATCATTAGAAGGTTTTTAGCACCAAGGATGGGTCGAGAGACCATATACATGGATAAGAGAGGAACCTAAGCCTTAGTATCTAAAACAAACTTTTAGATTTCCTACTTCAAGAACAACGACTTGAACCATCACACTCAATATCCTGAGAGTATCAATTTCCTCCAAGTTCAGATATGGCTAGGTAGGGCTCAACACATCACATTGAAACATCACACATGATCTCATGAGGGTATCTTCGTACACCAAGTGGAGATATAGGTACCATTGCGAGTTTTTGAACACTAGGTTTAGGTGTTGAGTGATTAACCATGATTGGTGTAGGAAGCTCATGCATTTGGATATATATATAAAACTTTTAGGCCTAAAGGTTTAACAATATTGTCTCCAACCACCAAAGCTAATCTCTTGAGGGGATATTTGTCCTTATAGTTGGAATATGGGCACTACCAAGAAGTTTTTGAGCATTAGTTATGGATGTTGGATCCCTAGACACGGTTAAGGAATGGAAACTAGGCCTTAGGACCTAAAGGAAGCTTCTAGGTATCTATATCCAAGAATGACATGTTGAACAAGTACAATAGACCTTTCCATAGTATATTTGGCCTCTGAGTGGGGTTTTTTGTGGCCTGGAGAGAATTTTAAGACTAATTATAAATTTCAACACCTTAGAAATGGTTGGGGACAAAAGAGTGGTACTTAGGTCCTAAAGGAAATTTTAGGCATCTTTGGCTAAGAATAATGCCTACAACCACCACATGTGACCTCCCAAGAGCATATTATTCATCTAAATATATTGGTGGCATTAGAAAATTTTGAGAACTTGGTATGTTTCCTAGGTTCCCTAGACATGCTTGAGGGAGAAAACTTGGGCCTTAATCCCTAAAAATAACCTTTTAAGAATCCGTTTCCAAGAAGAACAACTTGAACAAACACACATGTATTATTGAGAGTATCTTTATTGTTTGAATAGGGATATCTATTTCATTACATGGTTTTGAATAGTAATTATGGTTATTGAGGATCTATACATAATTAAGGAAGGATTCACATGCCTTATTCCCTAAAGGAAGATTTGAGGTATCCATAGCCACGAAATATTTTAAAGAAACATGCATCATTGGCCTAGGATATCATTGGCCTCAAAGACAGGATGGCATCACCTTTAGGAGGTTTGAGCATGTAATGTCCCAAATTTGGCATTGGGTCACAATGGCCAAATCACATTTTCCATATTCATGAAAGTTGTCAAATGGATGCTAAAAGTCAAATAATTGCCAAGGAGGAAAATCACTAGTTTCTTAGGTTGGGGGTGGAAGCTTTGAGATTTGGAATAAGGGGGATAATAAATGATGTTTAGACATTAGAATGGGATAAGTATTTAATAATTGATCTTATTAAATAAATACAAGATAAAATGGAAGTGACAATAGAGCATGAAGACACATGGAGACTATGGGGCCCGCACTAGCTATAATTCCTATGTTAAATGGTATCTTTCTCTTGAAAATTTAAATATATGGGAAGCCTAATGTTTTGGGATGGATTATGAGGTTAATATACTTCATAGGTCGAATTTTGGGTGAATTGTAACTTACATGGGAGAGGAATATCCCAATTGGAGTTTCATGGACACTTGGCTAGATTCCCCTTACATTTATGACAACTATGACACCAAGGATGGAGATTCTATGACAGTTGTGACCCAAGTCAGATATGAAGGTTGACATACTGACATAATGAAATTTCAGGCCTGAATAGAGCATATTGGAGGTCGAAATTGGGAGTTGGAGAAGGCCAAGAGGCTCATACTCAAATTTGGGAGATGAGGGAAGGTGAAGAGAGAGGCCACATGGCATAGCATGAGCAGCCACACCAATTTGACTTGGATTTGTTTTATGGATGTATTTGGAAACTTATAATACCAATAATTTTTATAAAATACAGGGATCATCCATGAGAATAAGCTTTTGCTCATTTGTGAAATTGTCAATTGTGAATTGTGAGAGCTAGTGGATGACTAGTTTTCTTGCTTCAGCCAATTTTGAGGGTGAAAGATTCCCATCCTAGTTGGTGTTTGGAAAGGCCACTTAGGTCTTTCATGGAGATTTAATGGAGTCTTATTTGCAGGTTTAAGCTACAGGAAATAATGTGTATTCTTCTATTGCAGCACTCTCTCTCAACTATTTCCAGTTTTCACACCATATTCATGCCAATGGAGGGATTGCGCTTTGGGTGAGATATTGATCTCTTTGGGGAAGATTATAATGATAATTATATTATGTTATGATGTATATTCTCTATATTTAATTTTTATAATACTCTCAAGTCGAAATACCCAAAAATAAATCATGTAAAAATGTTGAACAATGAAGAAATAGTGTCATTTCCCCACTATCTTGTTGTGAACCATTGTAATGCTGATGATTTCGAATTGGGAGATCCTTTAATTGTAAATTTATTATTGGAATCAGTTAAATATTCTATTTTATCCATTCTCAGAAATTTTCAAGTCTAAATTCCCAAGATTTGTATGTCAAAATGACTTTTAATGAGCAAACAATGACCATTTCCACTCCATTTTGATATATGCCATGGTAATGCTTATTATTTCGAATGGAGGAATGTATCTCTAATAAATGTATGATGGATGGAATGTAATTAATGTTTATTTCAAGTCTCATGTTCATTAATTAAGCATTGGAATCCATTTTACTCATTTTTATTGCATTGGGAGAAGATTTGGTGCATTTTCCCCAAGGGTCGAAATTGTGACTTGGGGGTTGTTTTCGAAAGAGTCATAACAGACTGTATAAACTGAACCATGATGCATATGATACTTTTAAAAGGTACCTTACACATACCCAGCCTCTGTTCATAAATTCAAGTGACTTTGGGATCATTTGTGAAGCCATTTCCGGCAATTACCCAGGGGGAATTGGAGCCCCAATTTGCTAGTAAAGACTTCTACTTTGAACAGAACATTAAACAAGTTTGCAGAATTAATTGGGAGGTAAAAAAACATACACAAGAATTATATTTAAGTTATATTATTATTAATGTACCTTCAGATAAAATTTGGAATCATTTGGGTCAATTTGGAGGTCTAGACATCAAAACTAGTCAAGAGCCAAAAGGGTGAAAAAATTGGAAAATTGGGCATTTTAATAAAATTCCAAAAAGGGGGCATTACAGAGCATTATATATGAGTTTAGGGACGTTGAAATTATCAAAGGAGGAAATCCGAGTTGTATCTCCTATAGGAAGCTCTAAGCACGCAAGGCCAATAATAATGTCTCAATTATAATAACTTCAAATGCTATGTTTTGTCTCAAATTGAGATATGTGTGCCATTAGGAATTTTTTAGCACTAGGTATGGGTACTAGGGCCTTGGACATGGATATGGGTTAAGGAATTTAAATTCATGAACATTTCCTCAATGTACCATGCAATATTTTGGAGTGGTATCTATAGTGCTATATATTTGGATCTTGTGGCCTTAAGTCCTTGGAAATGGTTAGTGGAGGAGACCTAAACCTCAGTCTCTAAAGGAATCCTATAGACATATAGAACTAAGTAGGTTTCCTCCACCGTTCACACATGGTCTATTGAGGGTATCACAAGCCTATGATCCGGGATGTTGGTGCCATTCAGTGGTTTGAGAATTATGAAGGCGTCTTAGAGCCTCCAGAATGGAATTATAGGGATGAATACCATACCTTTATCTCTAAAGAAACTATTGAGGTATTTAGAGCCATCCATAATGCCTCAAATATCCATGCATGACTTTGCATGGGTATCCATGGTGATATGTATCTAGTTATTGTGGTCTTAGGTCCATATACATGGTAATGGAGGAGACCTACAACTCAATCCCTAAAGAAATATTCTAACAATCTAGGGATAATAATTTTTCCTCCCACAAAAATAGGTGTCCTCTTGAGGGTATAATTGTCTTATGATCAATTATGTTTGTGCCATTAGGTTATTTTTAGAAATATATATTTTTCTTAGGGCATTGGGAATGGATTTCTGGGGAAAAAGACCATTCCTTTGTAACTATAGAAACCATTGTTGCATAAAGGGATATCCATGCCATTAGGAAATTTTAAACAGTAATAATGGGATTGAATGTCCAGGGCATGTGTAAGAAACTGAGTTCTCATTCCCCAAAGGAAGGTTCTAGTCATTTATGTCCAAGAACAATGACCTTAAATACCACGCATGACCTCTTGATGGATTCATTTGCATTTGAGTGGTGATATGGATTCCATTAGCACTTTTTGAGATCTAGGTATTGATCTTAAGTATCTTGACATGGATGGAGTAGGAAACATGGCCCTTAATCCCTAAATGAAGATCTTTAGAACCTAATCCATAGAATTACATATCAAACTAGCACACATGGCCTCTGTCTGGGTATATGTATTGCATTATGTTGTTTTTAACAATAGGTATATTTCTTGGGGCCCTAGAGAATATTAAGGGATTAATCCCATGGATAATATCACAAAGAAAGTTTTCAGGCATCTAATTCTTAAATTATGTATTGAATCAAAACTGGTGGGAGCCAATAGAAAACTTTTACACATATCTTAGGAGGAAGGATACAGTTTTTTATTGTTGGATATTTTAGATTCCTTACAAATTCCAATTAGTGTTTAAGGTTCTATGTAGTACATTAAATGGAAAATTCTATGTATTATTTTAAGTGGAAAAGAGAGAAACCTAAGCCTTGGGAACTAAAAATATATTTTAGTTAGTGCACTTCAAGAAGAACACCTTAAACCACCTTACTTGATCTCCCGAGAGTATCATTTTCCTCCGAGTTGGGATGTGGATAGGTAGGTGTAACAACATAACATTGAAATATCACACATGATATCCTAAGGGTGTCCTTATGGGTGTATTTGGGATGCTTTAAGGATTAGGTATAGGTCTTGGGGCCCTAAACATGGTCGAGGGAGGAATCCTAAACTTTACATCGTAAAGGAACTATCTAGACATACATGGTCAAGAATAACACTGCAAATGAGAATATAGGACTTCTTGATGGGATCATTGACCTATAAGTTGGGATACTAATTCCATTCGGTGGATTTGATTAATCTACAAGCGTCTCAATGCCTTTGGCATTATTAATAAATGAATCTTAGGCCTTAGGTCTTATAGTTACATTTTAGACACCCAAGGCCCATAACAAAATATCAAATAACCAGTACCAAACATGGACTACCATCAGAATCATTCACCACTTAGCATAAATATTAATTACAGTAGGAAGCTTGAAACAAAAGGTATGGGTCTCAGTATTACAAACATGGTCTACAATTTCTTTTTGCATTAAACCCTAAAGGAAACTTTTATGTATAGAGGGCCAATGACAACACCTTAAACCACAACAAATGATCTTTGAAATATACACTTCAACTCTTAGTGGGATATCAATTACAGTAAGAAATTGTTCAACAGTAGGTATATGCCATGGAACTCAAAAAAATATTAGGGAATAAACTTTAAAACTTAGGCCATAAAGGAAGCTTGTAGTAATCTAGGGTTCATTACAACAACTCAAGATACAAGATAATCTCTTGAGGTTATCTTTGTCATCTAAATTGGGTTAAGGGATCCATTGGAATATTTTTAGTAGGAGGTATTCTTTTAAGGAATTTTGGCAGGGTATGAGGTTTGCCTCTTTAAGGAAAGGTGGGATATGAATCCTAAAAATTATTATAGGTACAATAAATCAAACCGCCACCCAAGACCTCTCAAGGTTATCCTTTCCTTTGAGTGGGGGTAAAAGTACCATTAGAAATTTTTGGATACTAGGTATGAGTCTCTAGTCCTTGAACATGGTTGAGGAAGGAAGCATAGGCCTTATTCCCTAAAGGAAAATTCTATGCATCTAGGTTAAAGAACAATGTTTCGATTCACCACACATGAACATGTTTAGCATATCATTGGCCTCCAAATGGAAATATCAATAATATTATGGAGTTCCATGGTCGAATTATGTGTCTCAATTCCTAATCAATTTGCCTAAAATAAATATTAATAGAATCTAGTTTTAATAATTATTCCTTGGACCAAAACACATGACCTCTCAAGGGGATATCTGGCCTCAAATTGGTGATGTGGACACCATTACAACAAAAAATTTACAACCTTCCCGTACAACATTTTTCATTTGTAATGCTGAAATTTGTCTAACAAAAACTTTTCTAGGTATCCCTTTGACTGTAACTCTTTCTCCTTTATCATTTCAGCATGCAAATGTTTTCTCAAAACAATTTAAAACTACTTTATGTTTTTCCAGTGAGTCTATATCTATTAAAACATCATAAGATCTTAATGGTAATACATTTAAATTTACTTGAGTTTTGAATTGACTCGTAAACATTTCACAGTTTTCAACATAACTAACTACTTTTCTCTTGGTTCCTATAGCTAACTGAACCAACCAAGACTTTTCAAATTTTTTCAAATGTAAATTGCATTTTTCTACTATACTAGGTGACACATAGCTTAAAATAACACCTAGGTCAATCAAAATAGAAACAAGCTTGTTTTGTATCATACCTTCTATTTCCACCATGGATGTTTGATGATCATCATGTCGATTCTCCAAGGATTCATTAATTATGGGCATTTCATTTGCTATGTCACCATCCTTTTCTTCCTCGTGAATTGTATGCACATTGCTGAAGTTCCTTCTTTTGTTTAGACAGTCCTTTGCATAATGAGGTCCCTAACATTCCCAACACTTCATAGGTTCTCTTTGTTCATTGTTTTTAACATAAATATTAGGCATGTCTCTTCCTTTTGGTGCTGTAATGTTTTGAAGTGTTTTACATTTAAAATATGTTCCTTGATAATTATTCTTAGAAAAAATTCAGGAATTATTTCCGAAACTTTTATTAGGCTTAAAACCTTTCCTTTTCTGCTCAAAGTTACTTGTTCTTTTATTTTTACAGTTAGGTATGCCTTCTCTCTTATGTTTACTTTGTTCATAACACAAGTTATCTTTTATCATTGCCTCTTCAAGGGTATTTGGATTATCAAATATAATTTTGTCCTTGAAACTAATAGGAAAACAACTCAGAAACCTCTGTATCTTAGGATTTTCATCGATTATATAAGGCACATATCGTAATAAACTTAAAAATTTACTAAGTTCTTTCATAGACATTGAACCTAGTCTAAGCTCATAAAACTCTTTAGCTCTTTCTTCATAATACTGTTCAGATAAAAATTTTGTTTTGAAATATTTCTTGAAAGTTCTTCAAGTTACATATTTCTCTTTAAGTTTTTTCACTCTCTTAATATCCTACCACCAAATGTCAGCCTTTCCGGTTAAGTTATAAATAACCATCCGAGATTTCAGTCTATTTGAGTAGTTATAAATTTGAAATTACTTTTTCATACCCAATAGCCATGTCTCGGTTTCTTCACCCTTTTATACTTATCCATTAAACATAGGAGGTTTTATATTTTTAAATTCTCCTACGATTTCTTCATAGGGTTTATATTTCCTCTTTCTAAGACCATTGTCGCTATCACTACTTTCACTAGAATATTTATACTTTTCTTTGTGCAACCTTACTTTAATTCCTTAAGAATATTTACTTTCACTATCAGAAAATTTTAATTTCTTACCTTTACGTTTGTATGATACTGTTCCAGAATCAGTTTCACGATCCTTTCTTTTATCCTTGCCTCCGTTGTGTATTTTATCTAGAAATATCTGATTTAGTTCCTCCTGTGCTCTTAAGATTCTTCTATTATCTTCCTTTACAGATTGTAATTCAACTCTTAAATCTTTTACAGTTTGAAGAAGTTAAGATGATTGATTATTTAATTCCTCATATATGTTATCTAGATTATTATGATGTGATCCATCTTCAGCAAATGCTTCTACTCCTTCCATTTTCTACAAAATACAAATTTATATTTTGGTATAGAAATAGTTTTAAAACATAATTAGTATTTTTGTTTCCTATTTTGTATGCGAGTTGAGCCAATCTTCAAGCCTAGTGTTTGGAAACTTGACCTGATACCACATGTAACAACTCCAAAAATTCATAAATAAATTTTTTTATGAAGATCTAATTGTAAATACATAATGCAAACAAATTCACACTAACCCTTTCATTCTTAATAAGTTAACTTGAGCTAGAACTTTATCCAATGAACATGACCACTTAGTTACAACGATCTTTAACTTTGTAACATACCGTTATACTGAACTGGTTTACTTGTTGTCAAGACGTAAAAGAATGTCATGTCTATTTATTAACAAATAGAGTTGGTGTGCTTGCCTTGTTATGTTCTAAAGTATTTGTTTTCCCTATTAAGGTTATAGGGAAGTGGGTTTTTACTAGTCTTACTTAGCTTTTGGGCTAACACAAAACCTACTTATACTTTTGCAGGTGATAACAGTGGAGAGATAGCCTTGTTTGGTAACCCCCAAAAGGCCTAGTTAAAGATAACAAGGGCCCTAACTATGTTAAGGGAAATCAAACTATCCCTAAGCATTGAACTAAGAATTTGGCTATACGATGCTTTCTCCTACCATGTATTAAAACAAATATAAAATAATTATATGGTGGAATCAAAGGGTAGTATCCGACAATTTTGAACTATGGAGTTTGGGTTAAAAATTAAAACCTAAATGGCATCTATGAAAGCCACATGAAATATTACGACTTCAAGCTGGAAAGCACTGACCCTTCTTGAAAAACCCTAAGGGTTTTACCTTACTTATGAAATGTTTTTGGTGGAAGAGTCGAGGCTCTTGGCCTTCTCGGCTCTCTTCCTTCTCTCACCTTCGACCCCACCCGAGCTCTATGTAAACACCAACCTTGTCCCCTCAGCTTGGATTTGGATCAATAGTGTAGGGTTGCTGGTGTTAGTTCTACGAACCAACTACATTATTGTCTTGGTCTGCGTTGTTAATGCTAACCCT
The DNA here is from genome assembly GCA_001517045.1 of Pseudotsuga menziesii. Classification (NCBI taxonomy): domain Eukaryota; kingdom Viridiplantae; phylum Streptophyta; class Pinopsida; order Pinales; family Pinaceae; genus Pseudotsuga; species Pseudotsuga menziesii. Next base: position 42,633 of record LPNX010795630.1, read on the forward strand.
ATACATTTTTTAAAGGGTAAGTTTTTACCTTTGTTTGCATTTCGGTTTTGTTGGTATAAATATTTTTGTTGTAACGTTTTTTACCTCTTCTTTTACAGTGTATGCAGGAGGTTTCAAAACTTGGTTGGTGCATTGGGCTTGGACCTGTCTCTATGGAAGTGGTCTTGGTAAGACTTGGTTTACCCCACGCCCTTGCTCTTTGTGACTCTGTGGCTAGACTAGTGGGTTCTCCTCGGTTTGGAGTCTTGATACTTATATGTTCCTTCAGTTGAAGTGGTAAACCCTCTTTTCGTTCTGCCTTATGACATTTACAGTTGGGTATTAAAATAAGTCTCCCTCAGACCGTGGAGTTCGAAGGGAACTATAATGTAATGCTTTTGTTTAGTTTTGTTATGGATTATAATTCAAGCTATTACAAAGTTTTTATCTTGCAATTTTAGGAGCGTTTAAGTGCAGTCTTTCGACTAACTCTGAACTTGTAATTTTTTATTTCTGTATATAATTCCCTTGAGGGATTTTATTGTATTTTGTAAATTTAAGGTTGTGAGGCCACTGCATTGCTGAGTTCGTTAAATAGGGTGTGGTTTTGTCAAAGATAATTACTGGATAAATATCTTAAGCCATAAGGCTGTTGTGTTGATTGTAAAACGTCGATAGTGTTGTAAGAATGGTTATGTTTTATTCTTAGTGGTTTATAATATCATTGATTTTGTTTCTAATTGGTTGTGAAGAAAAAGACTGACATAAATGATTTTGATCCTTTAATCTACTGGATTTGGAAAAATGAGTTAATATTTACTTATAAACCTGTGTTGCAATCGTGGGATTAGATTAAATTTTGTTTAATGTGTTTTTAGTTTTACTAAACAGTTATTGTAGAGACAAAGGGCCCTTCGGCAGTGAAAGTTATAACCATGATATATACAGGGTTTGAACCCTCGACTTATTTATTTTTGGAATTGGTTCATTTATTATGGTTTTTAGCATATTTATATACTACTATACTAAACTGTAGTAAGTAATTTAGAGAATAAATATATCCTGGTTATTATTTTAAATTGAAAAACACTGACTACGCCTATCTCTATCAGTTGTTTTCTTAGTATAGTTTTAATTATTGAATTTCTTTAAAATAAATTAGTCTCTATGTTTTTTGAATTAAAACCCTGAATAATGTTTAGATAGTAATTTTAAGTAATATTTATTTTACTATTGTAAGATTTTACTATAGATATATAGTAGTATTCAATAATAAGATCCCGTGGGTTTTTATTCGACTTCTGTGTGAGTTCTGAATGAGTCTTTAAACTCTAGTTTATCTTTTGTAGATGCTTAAGTTTTTCGGCTACAATGACAGTTTACTTTAAATATAATAGTCTGTTAGACTGTACTAGATAACATTTGTAACAACTATAATTATAATTGTTCCTAAAATAAAACTAAATAAAATATTGTTCATTATTTACTTAACAATGATTATAATAATTTATGAATGTAAATAAGATGAAGCTTAAGAAAGTCAGTATCCTTTATAATAAACTCAGAAACTATTTATGATATTATATGTATACATATACATATTTTCCTTTACGTAACAATTACGATAATCTATAGTTTTCCATTAAACTTTGTAAAAATAAAATTGTAGCATTCTTTATAAAATCTTACACATACTTAAGATCTTTTTAACTTATTGAAATTCAAAAATAATTAATAGCTTAGAGAGTCTCTCAACATTAATAAAACCTTTAGATATAGATATAAAATAAACTCACATATAATAGACAAAACATCTTAGAACCTGGGTAACTGTAGAAGGGGGACAAATGCCCAAACAAGACTGTTCCTCCCAACCGTCTCCTGAAGGAAGCCAATATTACTTACTTTAGTGCCCTTGAGTCTGTTCACTAAACTACCAAGACAAAGATGTTGTGTAACAGCCTACACAACTCTGCAAATTAGCAAACTCACTTGCAGACTTAACTCTCAACAATTTCACTTTATTTATTCCCTCATCAAATTCCTCTTGTGTGCCTAAATTTTCAGTTTTTAGCAAATTCACAAGGCTCTAAACACTTGGAATAGAATGTAATGAGCCTCCTACTCAATTCAATGGTATTTATAAGATTTCCTATGTCTTTGGGTCAGTTTTGCAATTAAATGAGCCACCTACTCAGTTCCTCTTCTCAGGGAACATGAACACAATTTTAGAGATGTTTCCTCATGCAACAGCTAGAAAGTGATTGCTATTGATGCCACTTGTCATTTGGCCTTTTACAACAGCTCATTCCTCATAGTGGGCTAGAACACTCTTCAAAAGTCTTCTTTGGATAGGTGCCTCTTCTTTTAATTATTTAAATAAATAAAATATTCAATTACAGTCATCCTTGACCATCCTTGGTCATAAAAACTTTACAATAACTTTTAAAATAATGTTTTTCTCAAAATAAAAATGTTTTTCAGTTCTAAGTGGGTTACATCTGCAAGGTTCTTCAGTGATTTGTTTAAAGATAAGGGGCTAGTGGACATTGAACCCTTAGAGACCTCCCCCACCTAGGTCAACAACCATATGGGGGATACTAGCATTTCCAAACATTTGTATATATTTTTCTTACATCATTCACTTTTGGATTCTCTCTACATTATTCATGCATGGGTTGAACCCTTCAGGGTGTCTAAATCATTTCCCTGTTCTTTTGGAGGTTGGTAGTGGAAGCTACAAAACCCGTGCTCCATTTAAATACAACCCTACTTGGATTGAGGAACATGACTTTAAAATATTGGTCTATGATACTTGGAAACATTTTGTCTCGGATTTGGAGGATTCTTCCTATGTAGAATTGTCAAGGCAATTAAAGTTGGTGAAGGAAAGGGTTATTCCTTAGGCCCCTGAACGCCATGTTCAAGGGATAGATCTCTCAACACTATATAACATGATTTGGTTCAGCTATATAAATCCTTTGTTGATGGAAACATTTCTATAGAAGTTTCTTACTCTATAAAAGGTTTAGATTATAGTAAATCCATTCTATTGTTAGACGAAGAGAAGGAGTACCAGAGGATGAAAAGTAGAGCCACCTGGCTCTCTTGAAGCGACCAAAATACTAATTATTTTCACAAGTTTTCAAATCAAAGGAAATGAACTAATACTATCCAAGACATGAAAGATGATATGGGAAACAACGTGAAAGGTTTTCATGACTTGGCGTGTTGGGGGAAAGGCAATTTGCCTCCTGACTAAAGGTTCCAGAATATGAAAAGATGGGGGATACCTTAAAATTCATATCTACTTTTCCTAGGATGGTAGAGGTTGATGATAATGAATCAATGTACTAGGAAGTCACTATAGAGGAACTTGTGAAGATATTGTATACGTTTTAGAAAGAAGGAAGACTAAGTCTAGATGGATGGCCAATTGGGTTCTTTCTAACTTTTATTGATCTGGCAGGAGAATTTCTTCTTAGGATGGTAAAAGAGGTAAAAATTTAGGGTGAGATCCCTAGGGGTCTCAACTCTAATTTTTTAAAATTAATACCTAAAAATGATCATCCAATCTCTTTTGATGAATATAGGCCAATTTCCCTTTGCAATTGTGCTTACAAGATTATATCCAAAGTGGTTTCTATGAGGCTTTAGCCTATTTTATCCAAGTTTTTAGACCTAAAACAATTTGGGTTTCTTGAAGGGAGGCTTATTCATGAAGTCATTAGGTCTTCCCAAGTGACCCTACAATCCATTAAGGTGTTTTATCTACCTAGTTCCTTTGTTCTGAAACTTGACCTATCTATATCTTTCTGAGATTGTTGTTGCTCCATGTTGGGTTCTCACTTGAAGTTGTCAAATGGGTTAGTGCTATGTTAATACTACCAATTTCTCTATCCTTATCTATGAAACAACCTCCACATTTTTTCCCTCTTCTAGAGGATTAAGGCATGGATTTTCTTTATCCCTCTTATCTATTTTTATTGGTGGCTAAGAATCTTAGTGGGGATATTTACCAAGAAGTAACTCTTGCTCATCTTGAAGGAGTAAAAATTATAAGAAATATTACTGTCTCCCACCTATTTTTTGTAGACAATATACTCCTGTTTTGAAATGGGAGTATGAATGAAGGCCAGGAAATAAATGACATACTATATATTTTCTCTCTACAACAAGGATGGCCATAAATTTGGAAAAAAAATCCTTTTACTCATTTGGACTAGAGGGGAAACTTTTGGACAAACTGCAAATACTTTTTCATATCACATTGCAGGAGATGGAGGGTGGTCTTAAATATTTGGGATACACTTTGAATGAAAATTGAGATACTTTTTCATATCACATTACAGGAAAAATGGACAAGTTGCAAATAGTTTTTCATATGACATTGCAAGAGATGGAGGGCGGTCTTAAATATTTAGGATACACTTTGAAGGAAAGTTAATTGGTCATGGATCCCTACCATAATATGTTGACTGATAGTTGAGAGTCAGCAGTTAAATAAAAAAGTTGTAAAATCA
>LPNX010795630.1:47640-75480 GCA_001517045.1 Pseudotsuga menziesii
GAGTTTTCGGGTCCTAAACTTCAAGAGCCGTTTTGAGGCCCTAAATGACGTTTTTTCGGCATAGAATGGTTGGGAAAATATGAGTTCGTTCCATACTTGATATTTTCTATTTATGGATGTCGTCTGTAACGAACATAAAATAAGATAATAATTAAATAATTAGTAATTAGGTTAACTAAGGTAGGTTATGAAATGAGGCGTCTCCTCAACATTTAATGCTCAAGCCATATTTAAGGAAGGGCCACCATTTGTAACATATCATCTCTTATCTTATCATTAATATATACTTTCCTTATGGCTTATCTGATTTACCAAGTCTTTTGGTGAATTCATTGTGTGAGCGAATAATTATTCGGCTCATAGTCCTTAAACAAATCTTTCTAACGATGTATCATGCGCGTCAAATGGAGGTAGTATGCTAAAATTACAACCCCAGGAAATTGATGTACCAAGTTATCCAATGGGGCCCACATTCTGACATTTCACCTCCTAGGGTTAGGTTTTTGGATGTGTAGGGTTTCCATTGTTTCTCAATAATATATAGGCCTTCGAGCCTCATTGCAACACAGAGTTCAGAGGAATGTGTCCACCACATCTCTTCTCAAAGATAAGCTACTAGCACTCTAGCTAGGTTATTTCCATTCTGTATGTAAACAAGTTTCAGTTATTGATTAATGAAATGAAGTGTTATTTCCATTGCATATTTTTTTATGTGGTTATTTGTGTATTCTATTGCATTCCTGCATAAATTTGGATTAGTGGTATCAGAGCAATCTACTCTTTCTCGATCCTTCTTTGCATGTCCCCAACGAGGGTGGGGTATAAAGAGTTAGGGCTTGATCTGGTTGAACCTTTGCAAGATCAGCCTCACAAATCTCGACAGACACCCATGGGGGATGAAAATAAAGACGACGACGCGGAATATCCTATCAAGATGTTGCTCAAGGAGGCCCTTGAAAAACAAAGGAACACGATGATGGATAACTTCACCCAGATCCTTCAACGACTTCCCACTGGTGGCACATCTGCATACAGCAGCCACTCTAGAGGCGCAACCTTTTTTAAGGTACAAGTAAACTTCGACATTCCCATATTTGATGGCCGAATAGATGTAGACGCTGTAGATAGATGGTTGAATCTATTAGAAGGATATTTCTTGGTTCATGAATTTTCTAACTGGGAAAATATTACTTTTTCTCTACTCAAAGCCACCCCCCATGTCAATGACTAGTGGGAAACCTACTGTGAGATCCTAGTGTGAGAGAAAGGATGAGGAGGAACCCTCTCTATTCTCACTCATAACCACTTGGAATTCTTTCTGAGATGCCGTAAAGAGACAATATTATCCGGTGGGAAGATATGACTACAAGTACATACAATGGACTACCCTGCGGCAACAAAGAGATCAAGATGTGCATGAGCTGACGAATCTGTTCCACACCCTGTGCACCAAGCTGGGTATCAAATATTCAGAGAAACATTTGGTGCTAAAGTACCGTAGTTGTCTTCATAGATACATTCAGGAGGAAATGGGGTTCCTCGACATCTCCTTGCTTGGTATGGCATATCAGTATGCTGCCAAAATTGAGAAAAAATTCAAACAGAAAAAGAGAGACTTTGGATCTGTGAATCAGAAGCAAGGGAAAGGTTCCCCCAAACCGCAGAACCAAGGACACAGCCAAGGTATGGTGAATCAAGAAAACTTGCCAAAGCCTCAAGCAAAGAGAAACACTGCAAAGCCAAAGAAGGAAGCAGGAAAGTGGTGCGAGTTCCATAAGAGCCCCACTCACAACACAAGTGAGTATCAGGCCAAGCAGTCACTGGTGGCCGAGATAAAGGATTTTGAATCAGATACATACTCTGACACTAAATTAGAACCCAAGAAGGGGAATGACAGAGGGAAGAAGATTATCGAAGCAGATCCCAATGCCACCATTGCTACCACGAAGATCCAAAAGGAAGAAACAGAAGATTCAGAGGAGGAGGAGCATATTTTCCACTCCCAGATGTGGGTAAAGGGTTCCCCGCTATAGTTCATTGTCGACATTGGGAGCCAAAAGAACCTGATTTCAGCAGAGGTCATGAAGTGGTTGGGTTTGCTGACCACAGCACGCTCGCAGCAATACACCATCAGGTGGCTTCACCAAGGACGGGATCTCCGCGTTAGCTAGCAGTGTCACCTTCCCTACAGCATCAAGCCCTTCAATGATGAGGTATTATGTGATATTTATCCTCTTGATGTTTGTGATGTATTATTAGTTCAACCATACTTATGGAAGCGACATGCTATGTATGAGTCCCGACCTCGCGCTGTTATTATTACATTGGAAAATAATTTGTACAGGATACCAGAGGTACCACCTCATGTCATTATCTCTTTGGTTACTGCAAAACAATGCAATAAGCTCATTTCTGAAATCAGGAAGTTTGTTTTCTTGATGATCTGCCCTCAGGGAAAGAATAATATTGTGGCCACGACCTCCATACAGGGCCCCTCTGTACAACAACAACAAATGGACAAGGTCATGGAGGAGTACCAAGACATATTCACCTCACCCACTGGGGTGCCTCTACACTGCCAGGTCAAGCACGCCATCGATCTAACCCCAGGTGATCCACTACCTAATGGACCGATATATCGACGTTTTATTCTGAAGAATGATGAAATCAAGAGGAAAATTCAAGAGCTACTACAGAAGGGTCACATATGTCCAAGTTCATCACCCTGTGGGATCCTAACCATGTTGGTACAGAAGAAGGATGGGACTTGGAGACTCTGTATTGACTATCGGGCGCTGAACAAGATCACTGTCTAGAATAGGTACCCGATCCCACAGATTGATGACCTCCTAGACCAGCTTAAAGAGGAAAAATATTTTAGCAAGATTGACCTAAAGTTCGTGTATCACCAGGTACCGATCGAACTGACCAATGTGTGGAATACTTCCTTCAAAGCCAGTGAGGGCCTTTTCGAATGGTCGGTCATGCCTTTCGGGCTGACAAATGCTCCTGCAACCTTCATGAGATTGATGGATGACATCTTGCGGCCATTCACCAAATCATTTGTAGTAGTATACTTGGATGACATCCTGATCTTTAGCCAGACTTGGGAAGAGCACCTCCACCACATCCGATAGGTCCTCCAAACATTGCGGCAACACAAGTTGTGTGCCAATTTGGTCAAGTGCACTTTTGGGATGACCGAGGTTCAGTATCTGGGATACATTATTGATGAGTTTGGGGTACATGTGGATCCAACCAAGATCCAAGTCATTCGGGATTGGCCATCCCCAACTATTCTAATAGAGCTTCACAACTTTCTGGGCCTTGCTAATTTCTACCGCAGTTTCGTGTTGGGATTCTCTCATATCACTTGGCCCTTGAGTCAAGTCACCAAGGGAGGAGCGAAAGAAAAATTATTTTGGTCAAAAACTTAGCAGAAGGCATTTGCATAATTGAAACATAGCCTCTGCTGTGCCGCAGTGCTCACATTACTAGAATTGCAACAACCATTTGAGATTGAGACAGATGCCTCTGACTATGCTATTGGGGAAATCCTTACTCAACAAGGGAATCTAGTGGCATATCACAGTGAGACACTATTTGACACAATCTGCAAATATCCCACTTATGACAAAGAGATGTATTCCATTGTACAGGCTTGCCAACAATGGAAGCATTACATTTTGTGGAAGGAAACGATCATCCACACAGACCATCGATGCCTGCAGTTCATACAGACACAAGGGAAGTTACAGAAAGATCACCATCAAAAGCGGTCCACATATCTACAATAGTTTCATTTGAACATCAAGTACAAGAAGGGAAGCACCAATAATGTTGCAGACTGCCTCAGCCGACCACCGACCATGGAAATAACCACTGTTCTAAAATCTTGTGGGCACAAGACTTCTAATTGGCCGCTTCTCTACAAGAGCGATCCAGAATTCAGCCACATATACCAGACACTCTTGGAGGGGAACCAAGTTCAAAAATTTCACCTCCGGAATGTACTACTATGTCACATGGGACACCTTTGTGTTCCTTCAAGCGAGCATGCCAAGATGATTTGGGAAGTGCACTACAGTCAGGTCGCTGGGAATTTTAGGGTCGAGAAAAAAATGGTAGTACTACAGAAGTATTTCTATTGGCCGAACCTTCGACAAGATGTCGGGAAGTACATCTGATCCTGCACTGCCTGCGCCATTGCCAAACCATCCATCAAAAAGCAAGGCCTCTATACTTTGTTGCCTACCCCTAGTTGACCTTGGGAATCCATCTCCATGGATTACATGTCGGGCCTTCCTTCTAATAATCACGGCAACGACTGTGTGCATGTGGTCATTGACAGATTCTCAAAGATGGCCATAATGGCGGCCTGCAAGAAGAATATCACAACAAAATCCACTATTAAACTCTTCTTTGAATGAGTGTGGGTACACTTTGGGATCCCACAGTCTATAATCTCAGACTGAGACAACAGGTTCCTTAGTACATTCTGGTCTAGCCTATGTTCAATGGTAGACACCAAGTGTTAGTGCCAAAAATTGCCCCCAGACTACAAGAGAACAATCCAACACAATCTCAATAAACACAATAAAGTAAAATAGGGTTTTTCTAGGGTTTTGGTTGAACCGTTTGAAGACAAGAGGGAAAACATTCATAAGACCAAAGAAAACACTAAATCATGAGCATTTGAATGACTGATATGTATAACATATAAACCATAATCCAGTAGCGTAAACACAATACTAAGTTTCACCCATAGTTAGCAAGCATTTCAAGCATAAAAACATTAAACAGGAAATGAATATACCAACTGAATAATTAACAAAAATTAGAAATGAAACCAGTCAATAATAAAAAGGGCATATAGTGCATATATTTCATAGTTCAGTCATCAAAAACACATAAGAGTCTTTACACTTAGCTCATAAACAAAGCCTGATAGCCTCCCCTTGTCAGCAAAAATCAAACCTCCTCCCCCCTTTTGTCCTCTTTCAGACTTACATTCATCCTGTTCTTTCAAAAATAGTTAAATAACTGAACCCTAACTAATTTTCAAGTTATCTATCAAACTATTCAATATAAACTTTATCTTTATACAAAATGGAATTACTTTTCAAACTAACTAATAACTACTCCTGTCAAAATGTATTTACAAATCTTTTGTTGCTTCAGCTAGAAGAGAAAATCCCTCTAATGCTTGAGCTTTCCTTCTAGCCTTTAGGTGGTCTGCTTCCAAGTCTGCAACTTTCTTTATTAACTCTTCATTATGCTAAGTCAGCTCCTGGATAGTCTTCCTTAATTCTGTAAATTGATTCTCTGTTTGTCAGGTGTCGAACTGCATGCCCCAATCTTCTTTGACCTTTTTGACCACTCCAGACAACCGCTCCTGAAAGCCATAATTTTCACTCTGTTTCAAAATTCTGATTACCAAGCGTTGATTTCTCGCCACAATCTCCACCTGCTCTATGTGCATTTCAGGAATAAACATGATTTGAAACGTCTTTGTCTCATTATGGTATGCTATCATTATTGCATCAGTTCTGCCAAAAACCGCCACGATTTGCCTTCATGATGATACTGACACTTATCACAGTGATTAATATTTGAATGTTGTTGTGGTATCAGCATCTTCCATCACTAAGAACTAATCTTTCTTAGCATCAGATATTGGAGCCCCAAGACTGAACGAATCAACACTTCCCATTACTAACTTGTCGGAAATCGGAAGCAGTAATCTCTAATGCATCGGAACCTCAAGACACTATGCTACCGCAGTGTCGGCGTTTTAGACCACTGGCTTCGTGATCAGTGATCGGAACCTTTAGCAACTATCTTTAAACCATTAGCTTCGCGATCAAAAGCTTTATCAACAATTTCATCGGAGCTTTAAACCACTATGCTACCGCAGTGTCAGCAACATAAACCACTAGCTTTGCGATCGGTGATCGGAAGCTTTATCAACTATCTCGTCAGAGCTTTATTTCGGAATGTTGCCGCAATGTCAGCGTTTTAGATAACTAAATCTCTTATCAGCGTTTTAAACCATTATGCTGCCGCAGTGTCGGCGACATAGAGAGCTAATTCTCCAAAACGTTGAATGATGATTTTTTTAACTTGCGTGACTTTTTTGTAGCGCCTGTGTGCATTTGTTTTTGTCTTGCGCTACAAGAAAATTCAAGTCAATGATTTTCAAAAATTAAACTCATAATATAGGGTTAGACTAGATTTAGGGACCCTAAGCAAACTTTAATGTTATTTTTTAGACTTTTTAATCCATATAAGCCTTATATAATCCCTTTCATCATGAAATCAAAACCAAACTTGTAAAAATAAACTAAAAAGAATCAAATAACATGAAAGCTAAAGGGAAAAAAACTCAAACTATCCCAATCAACAAAAAAATTTAGGAATAAAAAGTAAAACAAAGCTTCAAAAAGTAAAAGTATTAAAAGATGGAAAACAAAAACATGACCTAACATCTAGCTCCTGCTGCGGGATGAAGTCCTCCATGTGAGGCTTCAAGAACCTATAGACCAGTGCCTACTGTGCTGCTACCTGCTAGTCTGCAAAACATCCATTGGGATATGGAGTCTTTATTCAATCCCTCACACACCAATATATACAATGAAATTCAAATCTCTTTCCTTCAAAATACTGTAAAAGTATTTGAGGAACCTTCCATTTACTGAATTAAATTGTAATCCCATTTCAAATGTAACCAGGCAAAAATTTCATCAACCCACCAAAACTTGCTTCCAACTTCGAATATATGTATAATCAGAAATATTGGAAAACATGAAGAGTAAAGATCTAACAACTTATACTCACTTTAATCAAATGATGTCTCTAAAATAATACATCTATAACTTAGTACTGACTCTAAATAATCTGCCACTGGATCATAAAAATATCCAAAAGTTTCCTTTTCCCGTTCTATGAAAAAGATAGGCTGTCCATAAGAATATTTTGTTCCATGAATATCAAGCAGGAATTGGGATCAGCCTGAATTTGCTCAGGAATTTTTTGGACAGTATCATCAATAATGTCAGCAAGTTGAACCTCCTTTTCCACACTGTCTTCAAATCGATAACTATCATACATTGGCTCCGATTGTTCAAGGATAATGGACTGAATGTATTCCTGAATCTGCTGATCAGATTGTGCCATATCACACACCTCACACATTTCTGGGTCTTTCTTTTCAATTTCATCATCATACTTATAAAAAATTGGAGAATCTTCATAATGGTTTTGAACAACAAATTTATCATAACCATGAATATAAGAAACTTCTGATATAACGTTAAAAAGGTCAACATCCTGACTTTCATCAATTTTAATATCAAAACAAAAAGGACTAGAATATAATTCATCACAGAATTCTTGTCCCGAAACCCCAATCTCTTCATCATAACGAGGAGCATTCTGAAAAATTTCAAATGATGATGCTGAAGGTTCGTGCTTTTCTTCATTACAAGGCTGATTTTTAACACAACATTGATTTCCAACAGCTTGTTGAACAAGAGATTGATTTTCAACAGGATTAGCATTCAAATGATTATTAAGACTATTGAAATCATTATGAGAATATTCCAAACTATCTCTGCTGATCTCATCACCAGAATAATCTTCAACCTGACCTAAAACAACAACTTGATTATCGTAATCATCATGGAATTCTTCCTTGAAAACAGTATCTGAAAATGTTACCTCTTCGTCTTCAACAAATTCTGAAACTACAACTTCTTCATGATATGTTTTGAATCCTTGATTATACTTATCATCATGATTTTTTGAATCATAAATTGTATTATAAAAATCAGCCTGCTCACAACAATCTTTAAAAAATAATTCAGCTGAGAACACATACTTACAATGTTTCCGAAAACATGTGTGGAATTCTTTCAGTGAGGAAATGCTAGCAACAAGAAGAGAAAAATACCATTCTCGTGCATCTTGCTCGAGTGAATACATGAACATCTTCATGAGCACATCTTCATGTTGTATATTTAAATGAACCATATATTGATGAAATTTGATAAGGTGATTTGAAGGATTATCCTCTTTGCTTTCTCTAAACCGTGGAAGATAATCTCCCCAAACGTCCATAGTAGGTATTTGATTTGGAAAACCTGGAACATCAAAAAAATTGAAAGGTGCAAACCTTTGAGCCAGAATGGCTTCCATGGTCTTCAGCCTCTGCATCTTGAAATAGTGGAGTCGCCAATCGATTTGTCAAGATGAATTTTGTGTTTCCTCCTCAGAAAGTGGAAAGGGTGACAGTAGGTCAAATTGATTAGGGATGCATAAAGCTAGGGATGACTGAGACCTTTTGATTTTCCTAGTTGTTTTCAAAATCTGTTATGAGTCTGAGACACCAAATTGTAAAGGTGAACTAGGTATATTTCTCTTTCCAACTCCCTTAGTAGCCACTGTGAAATACTGGTGAAAAGTAGTCTTTAAGATTTGCTGGTTTAAGTTCACCTCTCAAAACCAGTGAAATGATAAGTATCCTAGGGAAAATAAGTTTTCAACTTCATCCCCGGCAACGGTGCCAAAGATGTTAGTGCCAGAAATTGCTCCCACTACAAGAGAACAAGCCAACACAATTTCAATAAACACAATAAAGTAAAATAGGGTTTTTCTAGGGTTTTGGTTGAACAGTTTGAAGACAAGAGGGAAAACATTCATAAGACCAAAGCAAACACTAAATCATGAGCATTTGAACGACTGAGATTTATAACATATAAACCATAATCTAGCAGCATAAACACAATACTGAGTTTCACCCACAGTTAGCAAGCATTTCAAGCATAAAAACATTAAACAGGAAATGAATATACCAACTGAGTAATTAACACAAATTAGAAATGAAACCAGTCGATAATCAAAAGGGCATATAGTGCATATATTTCATATTTCAGTCATCCAAAACACATAAGAGTCTTTACACTTAGCTCAAAAACAAAGCCTGATAGCCTCCCCTTGTCAGCAAAAATAGAACTCCCCCCCCCCTTTTGTCCTCTTTTAGACTTACATTTATCCTGTTCTTTCAAAAATAGTTGCATAACTGAACCCTAACTACTTTTCAAGTTATCTATCGAACTATTCAATATAATCTTTATCTTTATACAAAATGGAATTACTTTTCAAACTAACTAGTAACTACTCCTATCAAAATGTATTTACAAATCTTTTGCTGCTTCAGCTAGAGAGCAATTCCCTCTAATGGTTGAGCTTTCCTTCTAGCCTTTAGGTGGTCTACTTTCAAGTCTGCAACTTTCTTTATTAACTCTTCATTCTACTAAGTCATCTCCTGGATAGTCTGCCTTAATTTTGTAAACTGATTCTCTGTTTGTCAGGTGTCGAACTGCATGCCCCAATCTTCTTTGACCATTTTGACCACTCCAGACAACCGCTCCTGAAAGGAATAATTTTCGCTCTGTTTCAAAATTCCGATGACCAAGCACTGATTTCTCGCCACGATCTCCACCTGCTCTACGTGCATTTCAGGAAAAAATGTGATTCGAAACGTCTTTGTCTCATTATGGTCTGTTATCATTATTGCATTAGTTCTGCCAGAAACCGCCACGATTTTCCTTCATGATGATACTGACACTTGTCACAATGATTAATATTTGAATGTTGTCACGGTATCGGCGTATTCCATCACTAACAACTAATCTTTCTTAGCATCGGCGATAGGAGCCCTAAGACTGAATGAATCAACACTTCCCATTACAAACTTATCGTCAATCGAAAGCAGTAATCTCTAATGCATTGGAACCTCAAGACACTATCCTGCTGCAGTGTTGGTGTTTTAGACCACTGGCTTTGCGATCGGTGATCGGAAGCTTTAGAAACTATCTTTAAACCATTAGCTTCGCGATTGGCGATCAGAAGCTTTATCAACTATTTCATCGGAGCTTTAAATCACTATGCTTCCGCAGTGTCAATGACATAAACCACTAGCTTCGTGATCAGCGATCGGAAGCTTTATCAACTATCTCGTCGGAGCTTTATTCTAGAATACTGCCACAGTGTCGGTGTTTTAGATAACTAAATCTCTAATTGGTGCTTTAAACCACTATGTTGCTACAATGTTGGTGACATAGAGAACTAATTCTCAGAAACATTGAATGATGATTTTTTTAACTTGCATGAACTTTTTGTAGTGCTTGTGTGCATTTGTTTTTGGCTTGTGCTACAAGAAAATTCAAATTAATGATTTTAAAAAATTAAACTCATGATATAGGGTTGTGACTTGATTTAGGGACCCTAAGCAAACTTTAATGTTATTTTTTATACTTTTTAATCCATATAAGCCTTATATAATCCCTTTGATCATGACATCAAACCAAAACTTGTAAAAATAAACTAAAAAGAATCAAATAACATGAAAGCTAAAGGGAAAAAACTCAAACTATCCCAATCAACAAAATTTTCTAGGAATAAAAAGTAAAACCAAGCTTTAAAAAATAAAAGTATTAAAAGATGGAAAACAAAAACATGACCTAACACCAAGCTCAAAAATTCCACAGCTTTCCATCCCCAAACTGATGGCGAGACAAAGGTCGTCAACAGGATGATCGTACACATTTTGCACATGTACAACTCAAAGCATCCACGCACATGGGATGAGAGCCTCCCCTATGTACAACAAAGCTATAATCGGGCCCTCAACAGCTCAACCAACCATAGCCCCTTTCAGGTGGGCTTGGGATTTCAGCCACTATGTCCCATTGATGTAGTGATTCCATTTGCAGCTACTAAGGATGATTTAGCTCATATCCAGTCTGAAGTTTCCAAGGAGAATAGCTTCATTAAGCGCATTCAACACATTCTCCAACAGGTTCATGACATATTTGACAGGTCCAATACTAAGTACAAGTAGTGACATGATCAACATCGGGTGCAAAATAACTTTCAGGTGGGTGACAAGGTGTGGCTACATTTGCAGAAGGAGCGCCTCGCTGGACCCCACCGCAAGCTTTACCCACTCCGATATGGGCCATACACCATCACCAAAGTTGTCGAGGACAATGCCTTCGAGCTTAGTATTCCACCATTCCTTGGTCTGCACCCAATGTTCAATATGTACCACCTTTTGCCCTATTTTCCACCTCTATTGGACACATCAGACATGACAGAACAACTCACACCAACAGAGTTAAACCCCGACTGCCTGGAACAAGCCACAACTGATTGGATATGGAAACATAGATCAAAAACTCCTACCAGCAGAAGATCTAGTTATATCGAGTTGTCAAAGCAGGCCAACTCCTTCACCAAGAACCAAGTTCAGCAGAAGTTTCCTCATCTCATGAAGGAACTCAATGCAATGGGGACCATTGCTTCCTAAGGGGGGAGGAATGATCTAGGAGGATATCGGTTGCCACCCACCTATTCCACTTGGACCCCACCATTGTTTCTTTCATTTTTCTAGTTTCCTTAATTGTAGCACAATTTACTATTTTTGGCAGTTTTTGGGTCCTAAACTTCC
This sequence comes from Pseudotsuga menziesii, assembly GCA_001517045.1. Lineage (NCBI taxonomy): Eukaryota > Viridiplantae > Streptophyta > Pinopsida > Pinales > Pinaceae > Pseudotsuga > Pseudotsuga menziesii. The sequence continues at coordinate 59,153 of LPNX010795630.1, forward strand.
GGAGCCGTTTTGAGGCCCTAAACAACGTTTTTTCGGCATCGAATGGTCGGGAAAATATGAGTCCATTCCAAACTAAATATTTCTTTCTCATTGGATTGCTCAACATATTCTCAAATTTGTACATTTAAGGGGTAAAGGTTTCGCATAAAATTAGAAATCATTATGTCTTCATCAAGGTCTTTCAATTCCAAGGTTTGTTTTAGAGTAAGAACAAGTTTAACAACATCTCCAAATAGTGCATCATATTCCTCCTGCCATACCCATAGTGGCTCCTCAACTTCTAGGAAAGGTTTGGCAAGAGGATGCAAAGTAATTTTATTTCAATATTGACCATAGGAAAAGGTCACGTTTCTGGATTTGTCATTAATATAAGCAACATCTTTTGATAGCCATGATCTGCCAAGAATCATGGGATAGCCACTAAAGTCAATATTTTACAGCACCATTCATTCTACAGGGTACTCCATGGGTCTATTGATATAATAGTATTATCCACCATTCCTTCGAGCTTAACGCTTGACCTATCCTCCATTTGGAGAATGGTATAAATTGGTCTCAATAGCCTTTGGAGGTTGAACTTGTCCATTGTTTCCATTTACAGTTGTTCGTAAGTCAATCAAGGTTTTTTGAATGAGGAAATTACTTATGTGGACATCTACCACCAGGATACCTAGGTCTAATATTTAGGGGTAAAGACCGTTTGCATCATGAGGTTAGAAAGCTACCCTACTACCCGACAGGTCTAAGGATCCTTCCTTTAGAGTGTACTTAGATAGAATAAAAAATGAATTATGAGTAATATTAGAAGATAGAAACTATAGAAAGTAAATAGGAAGAACAAGGGTTTCATTTAACAGGTTTATTTAAGTGTATCTTGTATTTTATATTCTGCAGCTATATTTATTTGAATATCGTTCATGTTTTGTCGTTTTTGCTGGTTAAGTACATTTTTTTGGTTTTAATTCATTATCTAGTTTATAGCATGTATAATGTATGACTTATAAGGTCTTGTCAGAGAGAATGTATGACTGTCTCATTTCATTATGAGAACAAGCTATTGTCTAATGTATCACTTTAGACGATCTTTCAAAAGTTTTCCTTGAACCAACCTAAGTCTGGCAGTTAGAAGGGATCAATTAGTTTTTAACTTCCTTTGATATGGCATTGATTTATATCTACCTCCACTTGGATCTGCTTCTTTGAGTTTGCTGAAATCCTTCTGTTTATTTGAGGCAACAAGTTTTTTTGTTCTTACTGTACCTATTCCTATCGCAACTCTTTTAAAATGAATTCATGCTAGCTCTAGTTTTAATACTCTATTTACATATATAAATCAGATTATAGACATTGTTTGAACTGTGGAATAAAACTAATATACATAACATAACTTAATGGAAAATTCTTCCATATCAGATTCATAAACTAAGAAGCTAACAGGCTGAACAAAGTATAGATTGGCCCATTGCTATGGATAGCAGACTTTTATATAGGCTAGATTTAGAGCCCATATTTTCTTTAGAACATTTCCTTATCCTATGTATTTGCCCCATTTCTTGGGAAAATATTTGGTAGATTTAATCTTTGTCTTGGGCTGGTTTGTCCATGTGTTCCATAGTTTCAATAATTTGTTGGAAAATTCGCATTTTAGGTGCAGTTGGACACAACTTTTTTCTTCTCCAAGGAATTGTCTAGAGTTTGGACCCTGATGGGATAATTGTTTATCAGGCTCTCAATGGTTCTTCTGTTATTATATTTCTATGGATATGCTTTGGCTTTCTTGGATCTAGCATTGATGTAGATCTACCTTAATTTGGATCTTCTTATTTGAGATTGTCGATTTCCTTCTATTTATTTGAGGCAACATGATTTTTTGTTCTTAATGTACCGAACATACATAAAGCGACGAGGATGCCTAGCAATGAGGATAAAGTGATGAACATACCTATCAAGTGTTGATGAACTTGCTATACTAACGACGAACATTTTCGTCGCTAGCATAGCAAGTTCGTCAGAATTTTTTTTTTTTAATTTTCCAGTCGCCGCTATAGTTTGAGTCTGTGACTCTAAGGTTATGCATTTCTATATTTTTTGTCTATGGCCTATTGATGAGATACAATTTTACTGTTACATGTATTCAAGCAATAGTACCTCAAATGAAAATCCCCAAAAAACTCTGCAAATGAGACTAGATCATCCATATATTGAGTATCAAAGTCGGCTGCTACTCTAGCATACGACATTCGTTGTTCTTTCTGCAACACAATTTTTTATTTCTAGTACTCGTAACAGTTGTATTATGACCAAAAGAAATAAAATAAATGTTATTTAAGAGTATATACTCATCCACTGAAAAGGATTGAAAGAGCCCTTACTTTTGAAAGAAAATAAATGTTGATCTCGTTTTGTAACATCTTTGAAAAGGATTGAATGAGCCCTTACTTTGAATTTTATCCTTGTGCAGGGAGGGCCTCATCAAGTGATTCTCTTCTTGGCTGACACAAAATCATATGCATATCATAACCCAATCCTATGCCAAACTTACATAAAATCCTCGACCAATACTTTATTAACACAATGGCCAAGTTACAGGTTTCAAGTCTAACATAAAACTGATCTAGATATAAGCCACCAATGTAAAATATGAAAATTGTTGCATTGAACATACCTTAAAAGGAACAATTTCCTTCTCTGGGTTTGAATCAACCATCATCTTGTTGACTGTAAAATTCAATGCAAAACCATCAGTTAAACAAAGGCCTCAACTTCAAAACTAGTTGTGCAGAGACATGATAGGTAATAAGGACATCATGATATTAGATCTTGTAAAGAAATTCAACATTAAATAAAAAAGTCGAATCTAATCTCTCTACCTTAAAATGGCCTCATTTATCCATAACTAATAAGAGTGTGTACCAGAAAGAAATACATATTACGACAAGAATCACTGCTGTAATATGCATGAGAAATTCAGAAATTCAAACATGCAACTGAAAGAATACAAGAACCCACTGCAAAAACCTCAATTCTTGATGCATAAGCGTAATATAATAATTATATTTGGAGGTTAGGTACATGGATCATCAACAATAATAAGTAAAGGGATGGAATCTTAGGTTATTTATGTCGTCTTACTTCTCCAAGCAAGATCAAACTACAAAAAGAAGTGGAAGTTTTAGCCTTTAATCACACGTAATGGGTTAAGTATATTGTCTTCACAAGAGTTGCAATCCTAACAAAAATATTTAGCTTCACACAGCACAATTGTTGGAGGAGCAAGTTGGTATGTCGACTTGAACGACAGCCGACTTAGTCAATCAGCCGACTAAGTCGGTCGGCCGACTAAACTAGAGAGTAGGTCGGCCACCTAAGGTCGTGTCGGTTCACCGAACCGGCAGGTAGTTATTTTGTAACTGTTTTGTAATCATATATATTAGGCTATTGAGCCAGATGTGAACTCGGTTCAGTTCTCTGTATTGTATGGACCCATTCATGTTAATCTGTTAATTCATCTACTTGTGTTAATCTCTTGTCTCTATTATGTATGTATTTTTTAGTATGTATTATTGGTAACCTTATGTGATCTGTGAGATTACAACATTGGTTCAGTGGGTGCACCAAGCTATCCCCAACTTGGAAAAAGTCAACATCATCTGCCCACAGATGAAATGACTTATAGAGACTGCAGAGGAGAAGGACCAGTTTATGGGTCCTGACATGGAGAGAATAGCTGAAATCTCCATTTCAGAGAAGATGTCGATCTTATCAAGTCTGACTACACTCACCATCGACATCCAGAAAATATTGCAAAGTTGGACATATTTCCAACATCACCTAGCAGCGACAGCCCCAGCAATTGTCGGAGTCTGTGTACAGAAAAGACCGACCATCAGATGTCACAACCCATTAAGACCAAGCACATCATAAGGACTACTAAGACAGACATGAAGCTTTTTGTACCTCCCTATTTCTTCAGGACAAAGAAACTTTTTGTTCGCGGGGGAGATGTTGGAGGAGCAAATCAGCATGTCAACTTGAACGACAACCGACTTAGTTGATCATCCAATTAAGTCGGTTAGCTGACTAAACTAGAGAGTAGGTTGGCCACCTAAGGTCGTGTCAGTTCACCGAACCAACAGGTAGTTATTTTGTAATTTTTTTGTAATCATATATATTAGGATGTTGAGCCAAATGAGAACTCGGTTCAGTTCTCTGTATTGTATGGACCCATTCATGTTAATCTACTAATTCATCTACTTGTGTTTATCTCTTGTCTCTGTTATGTATGTATGTTTTAGTATGTATTATTGGTAACCTTATGTGATCTGTAAGATTACAACAACAATATAGTATATACATACCAGCATGAAAGATGCCATAGCTGGATCTGCCCTGTTGCAACTCACAATCACAAGGATCGGCTAGATGCCTTTGTGGAGAGGCTACATATGACCAATATCATTTGATGATTAGGAGGTTGGTAATATGAGAGTTCTTGGCGTTCAAGTGTCATGTTTGTTATAACATCCAAATCAGATTTCATCATCTTTATCGAGACTCAAGGGGATCCCTCTCTACTTTCTTCCATTATCCTAACCAGATTACTTGGTCTTGATTCACGAAGTAGTGGTTACCCTTTTTGGCATGCCTTTCATCGCTACTATAGATCCACCATATTGTTTACATTCCTCTTTCGACATATATTTTTTTGGCTGCGTTTTTGGTCAAAATGCAAGCAACAACTAGGCTACATAAGATATTCAATGGGAAATAGATCGCCATGCTATGGAAGTTAACCTTCACCTGAGAGGCCAAGAGTAGGGAGCATCTATTTTGCTAAAGTCACACAATATTTGCACCTAGACTCACACATTGTTTGCAAGCATGAGCATGTCAAATTGATATGTTGAAAATTCATATCATCTAGAAAAGATCGTTGTTTAAACACATGATCCAAAATCCTTGAAGTTAATTGATGTGAAATTCAATATTTAATGAGAACAAATCATTAAAATAACTTGGATTCAAGTTTGACACACCCTTGAAAATGCTTGACAATGGCCAGTTAATAATGTCAAGTCTAATGACCATCCAAGTGAAAAACATGTCCACAACACTACTCGAAAATGTCACAAATATTGTCACACATCCCAATCATGTATCTTGTGAATGATTCAACGGCAAGATATTGAATCATAATTTTTTCAAATAACTTTTGAGTAGTAAATGAAAGGCCATGATAGAATTTTTTAAATCCTAAATCAACCATGGTGTTGAGATGAAATTTGAACAATCAATGCATGTTGCATAAAAATATAATAAGTGACAGAATTCTCTAAATGGGTAAAACAATAAAATTTTCACATAATGAAATATTTGAAATTCTATTGTTGTTATTGTTGTTGAAACTTGAGTTTTACTATCTTCATCAATATTCCCCTTTTTGTACATTGAAAGTTGAGACATCATGGGTGTTCCCATGGGTTACATTGAACCAATTCATTAGTGTGTTTGTGAATGCTTCAAATGGTGAATTTTCGGGATAAACCAATCTATTTTTTACCATTCAGCTTTTGTAGTCATATTTAGATACCGTGCTAGTGCAACCATCCATCTCATGATTTTAAATCGAATTTCAATATAGATTTGGATTTCACATGATGATATGATTGTTACAAGTAGTGGTTATAGATACATGGGTTGATGCAAATTCATGTGTGATTCATGTTGTTTAACTTCATGTTAGCGAGATTTAAAAATCAAGGCTAAAGGTCTTGGAAAGTTTTCAATCAAGCAAGTTGACATTGTGGAAGATGGAGAACTTGATTTCCTCTATACTAGTTCTCATTTAGAGCTAATGTCAAGCTCATTTATCAAATTATTTATATTTACATGTTTTCGAAATTCAGGGCAATGCTCCTTTTAAACTTTTAGTAGTGGAAATGGACAAGGTGACTCTTTTGAGTACATTTTATGTCATATATAACATCATAGCTATAATATTAAGCAGTACTCTTGAATTAACAATGATTTTGACTTAGCATATCTTTCATTTTGATTTATAAAAATATATGTGATTGTTTATAATTAGTTTGAAATGTATGGATTTATGTGTGATTTAATTTCTTTTTCATCCTTCATTCTTCCACTAGAGATTTGAATCTTTTTGTAAATATCTCAGAGAAACTTTTGCAATTGTATTTGGATTTTTGAAAATTTGATAATATTGAAATTGTTACTGTTAACTCCACTTTGTATATTATTTTTGTGGGTTTACTCTTTTTTTGGTTTAGCAAAGTTATTTAGATACGAGGTATGATTCTTGGAATAACAGGCACTTCAATATTATAATTTTGTGGAATTGACATAACCATGGTGATAATATTTTGTTGTTTTATGCAAAATTTTATTGATTTGATGTCCAAAAGGCTAGTGTTTCCACTTGTTATGAATATGTATACAAGATTTAACTCTTTGTCCATAATTGAGGTTGAGGTTGAGGTTGCTAGTGCTACAATTGAGGCATTCTTATAACATTATACCTTTTGTTGTTCTCTATGAGGTCAATTTAAAAAGTGTGTCTATTTTCAAGATACAAGTCACATTGAATCCTATAACAATATTAAATATGCTTTGATTTGCTTTAATATAATCAATAGAATTGTATGGATAGACCCTATACTCAGTTGAATGTAATTGGTCTCAACTCTAGAACAATAAGTGTTGAATTCTTCATCGATGGAATTTGACTTGCATCATAGAGGAACTTTTATCAGTCATAACATAAACCCTCAGGTTGACATAATGAAATTTTTAATTGGTTTATGAGCAAGGGTTTAATAAAAAGATTTTATTTTCTCTTATTCATATCATGGTGAACCTCAGAGATAAGCTGACGTTGATATGGAAATCATTGAATTTGCAATTATGAAAACCATACAAACAGAGCAATTTTTATTAATATACAATTCTGAAAATCATTTGAATTTGTAATTTTTTTTATTAATCTCCAGTACCCCGTCAGTTATCCGACATTCAATGACTAGCAGTTGTTGTCGGATTTCATGTCAATCCGACGACGCTGATGTGGCTCCAACGGTGGATTGTCATCGCATTTTCGATATCCCGGGGACCTCGTCTGACGACTTTGTTGTGGCTTCGACAAGGAAGATTCGACGAGATGCCATCGGAATTTCGACCACAATTCATCTGAAATTCAACAACATTCTCGTCTTAATTTCAACAACATTTTGTCTAAAATTCGACAACCTTGTCGTCTAAAATTCGACAACCTTGTCGTTTGAAATTTGACAACCTTGTCATCTGAAATTCGACGACAATTCATCTGAAATTTGACAAACTTCTCGTTAGAAATCCGACGACGTAGTGGGTGAAATCCTTCAGCATATTAACTTTACTCTCTGTCGAAAATTTGACGGTGTAAGACAAGGGGTCGAATATCCGACGAATTCTCACCGATGACAAAAACAAATTGTCAAATAATAGACAGGTGTTTGTCGAATTTTAGACATGGCATCCGTTGAATTTTAGGCTCAAATTATGTTGTGTCACCTCATTTTATATATAATATATCAAACTTTTTATTATATTATATGTTAAAATCATACATCTATATATAGTTTATGTTTTGTTATACGTTAAATATTACATACTATGTTATATATTATCAACTTACATAATTTTATATATCATAAGCTAAACTTTTTATGATATTATATGTTAAGATTGTATAGTTATATATAGTTTATTTAATATATAGTATATAGTATATATTTTATTATAAGTGATTGATCTATATACTATATATCAAAAAAATTTAATATTATATGTCATATATAAATATATAGTTTATTTAATATATATAATATATAGTATATATATAAAAACTTCAAGACTTAAATTACGGATCAGCGAGCTGCGCCCTAGCCTCGACCTAGCCGTCGCTCTGGTGTTTCGCTCAGGCACTCCATGGCCGCGCTTGGGGGAGGGCTTCCCCCTCCCTCTGTCCCTTCATCAGCAAAAGAAGCGTTCAATCTGCTTCTTCATTCTCCTGGATCCAACCCTGTAATCCCATCCATCCCTAAATTCATTAAAAAGCTCGATTCAATTCCTGAAATAGATCTGCCATGTGAAATCCCCATCAAGATTGCTCTGGCACTGGCTGAACGAGGACTGGTTGGCCAGTTCATGGGGCTTTGGCCCTCAACCAAAACCACTGATGACTAGATCCAATGAAACTGGAGGCCCCAGATCAAAAGCAGTGTCACCTGCTATTTCGTAGGCCAAGGATTCTTCATTTTTGAGTTTATAGCCAAAGAAGACTGTGACCTAATCTTCAGAAATGGCCCATATTTCATGGGACCTCAAGGACTGTACCTCAACAGATGGACTCCAAATTTCAACACGGAAGTAGATGTGCCAAAGGAAGTTCCAGTGTGGGTAAGACTTCCCAACCTCCCAGTCCACTGCTGGAACACTCCAACCCTGGAAAAAATTGGAAATGCACTCGAAAAATACATTGACAAAGCTGACAACAAGGGCCAATACTCATGCGCCCGAATATGTACAGAGGTTGATCTTGAAGCAGGACTTCCTGAAGCTATTAAACTAAAAGTTGGATATTGGCAACATTATCAAAATCTCGACTACGAACAGCTGCCATTCAAGTGCCGCCAATGTCATGAACATGGACACTTTCAAAGAAACTGCCCTAAATCACAAATCTTGGAAGAAGGAGAAGGATGGCACAAAGTCAAGAGAGGCAAGCCAAACGCCAAGAATCAGGAAAAAAGGACTACTCTGGAATTGCAAACTCAGCCTTCAAGCTCAAATAAGACACCCCAGGAATCCACAAAAGAAGCCCCAATCGTGGTTCCAAACCCTAAGGAACAACAGGACCCCATAGATCCAAATGGGAAGGCACCAACCATCATAAACGATGAACCCCAGTCGTCCAAGCAGCATTATAGAAAAGAGGTGGATTCCCAGATCGCAAACCAACTGGAGCCAGGGGAAATAACCCAACATCTAGTGGGGGCTGACTCTCAAGGCTCCCCCAAAGAAACAAATGAAGATCTACTACTTCTAGAATCAGACCCAGGCGAAGAAATTGATGAAGGTGCCTCTTCAAGCGATCTGCTTTCTATTCCAATCAAAACTTCAAGAGGAAGGAAATCTAAAAAGAAACAAAGAGAAGAAGCAACCCACCTTGCAATCCTTAAAGGATCTCAAAAAACTCTAAAAGGGATCATGAACACTAGATCAAAAAAAGGAACAATTCAGGCCTTAAAAGAGGCCAATCCCTTCTCCCATAGTTCCTAATGAAATACATTTCCTGGAATTGCAGAGGTCCTAGCTCTACCCTGAAAGAAGAAGCAATGAGAGATCTGATCCAAATTCATAAGCCAGAGATTCTGCTAGTCCAGGAAACAAAAATGGAGGAGCCTGATATCCTCCAAGTCGGGAAAAAATTCTAGAAAAAAGGTACTGGTATTGGCAACAATTCCAGAGGTGCATCCGGAGGAATAGCCACCTTCTGGGACCCCTCCCTGTATGACATTGAAGATGAAGAACGAACTGTGCATTGGATCTTCACCAAACTCATCCACAAACAATCTGGTCAAAAGGTAAGTCTGTTCAATCTCTATGTCCCTGTTTTGCATGCGAAAAAAAAAGAGTGCTGGAACACTCTAGAATCCTTTCTGCAGTTGCAGCATATAGAAAATATAATAGTAGCTGGAGATCTGAATGTTACCCTGGCAGCTAATGAAAAGAAGGGAGGCGATCCAGTCAGAGACCCTTCAAGGGAATGGGTTGAAGACACCATCTCTGGATGGGATCTGATCGACATCAAGCCTGTCAAAGGTAAATTTACATGGACGAACAAAAGAATAGGACCCGGCCATGTTGCAGCCCGGCTAGACCGTTTCCTTGTCCATTCCTCCTTTCTATCCTTTGCCCTATTAGCCTCTTCCAAAATTCTCCCCCACTGCACTTCCGACCATAAGCCCATCCTTCTTGAGCTATCTCCTGACCAAAACCTCGGTCCGATCCCTTTCAGATTCAGCTTGCTATGGATTCATTAGGCTGGTTTTCTGCAAACTGTAAACGATTCTTGGAATGCCCATATTTCTGGCTTGCCATCATTCATCTGGGAATCCAAATTAAAAAGGCTCAAACTCTCCCTTAAAGCCTGGGCGAAGCACATCCCATATCCAGTATCAAAAAGGGAACTCACTCAAGCTGAGTTGGAATCACACCAATCCAGTGTGGACTCATCACCTGCGTCAGACTTTCTCCTCACAAAGGAAGAGACCCTGCAGAAAAACTACTTCTCAGCTTGCAGAATAGAAGAAGAATACCAGCGTCAAAAATCACGTAACCTCTGGCTTTTGAGTGGAGACAAAAATACAAAATTTTCCATAAGCAAGCTAAGGCGAGGAAAAACTACAAAGCTGTTTCGGAAATACAATTTGAAGGTGTTCTGATCAAAGACATTGAAGGCATAAAGAATGCAGCTGTGGAAACCTTTAAAGACCTCTTCACCGCCCCCATTGAGGATCCGATTGACATCGACTCCCATCCTTTTGATCTTATCCCTCATCTCATCAATTTGGAGGATAATAAATTTCTTACTGCGCCTATCACCATGGAAGAGGTCAAAACAACTCTCTCTATAATGAAACCTGATAGTGCCCCCGGCCCGGATGGCTTCACAACAAGATTCTTCACATGCTGCTGGGCAATAATAAAGTATGATCTTCTAAAATTGATCCGGTACTCACAGAAGATCAACAATCTGGGAGGCAGCACCAACTCTTCCTTCCTGGCTTTGATTCCGAAAGAAAAAGGCGCCACTACCTTCAATCGGTTCAGGCTCGCTATGCAATACTGGGTACAAGTTTATAACCAAGATCATAGCCTCCAGGCTAAAAAGAATTCTTCCTCGGATCATTCCGGAAAACCAAGGGGGCTTCATCAAAGGCAGGAAAATCCTCGACAACATCATTCTTGTCCAAGAAGCAATCCACTCGAGCTTTCACCGCAATGAGAAAGGTATGGTCATTAAACTCGATTTAGCCAATGCCTTTGATCGTGTTAGACATGATTTCCTGTTCGCTGTAATGGCAAAGTTTGGCTTCTCCCTCAACTTTATAAGCTGGGTCAAAGGTTTTGTAGGTGACCCTTGGATAGCCCCTCTTGTAAACGGAAGGCCCACTAGCTTCTTCAAAGCCTCTAGAGGTTTAAGGCAAGGCTGCCCTCTGTCTCCTCTTCTCTATGCCATCCAGGCATGCTTAGCTATCAGCTTAACCTGAGTCAAGAAATCCATTTGCTTCCTGGGCTAAGAATTGTGAGCAATGTCAATGACATAAACCATGCCCAATTCGCTGATGATACGCTGCTTCTAGGAGGAGCCTCTGTCCATTCTGCTAAACAATTTAAAAAATAATTGGAGTTATACAAAAAGATCTCCGGAAGTAACTTCCAAAAAAGCAAAATTTACAGCTAGAATTGTTCAGCCAGAGATCTAAGAGACGTCACCAGAACGTTGGGGATGGATGGAACAAGAGAATGGGACAACTTCACCTATCTTGGCATCCCCATTTGCAAAAACAAAATCAAAACAGTAGACTGGGAACCTATTGTAGACAAGCTCAAAGGAAAAATCCAAAAATGGGGGGCCAACTGGCTCAATCTTGCAGGTAAAACTATTCTTATTAAGTCTGTTCTTAATAGCATGCCGATTTACCAATCCTATATTTTACTTGCCCCAAGCTCAATAGTTAACAAGATTGAAGGGCTGCTAAGAAAATTCATTTGGGAAGGAGGCAAAGGGAATGAAAAGAAAATCCATCTGGTCAGCTGGGAAAATATTAAAAAACCCCATGATGAAGGTGGTCTCCATGTGCGCAGTTTACCTATCCAAAACTTGGCACTGGGAGCCAAGCTACTTTGGCAGTTGGTCACAGGTAAAGAAAGCTGGAGCAAGAAAGAAATCCGCAAAAAATACTTCCCGGAAACGAGGAAGAGGTGTCTGGACCTGCAGCCACCAATCAGAAATGGCTCCCCAATTTACAAATTATGCATTAAAGCTTTGAATCCCTTCAAAATCAATCTTTATTGGATCCCTGGGAATGGGAAGTCAATCAATGTTTGGGAAGACTCCATTCTGGGTGAATCCCCCATAGGTTCAAGCATGGAAATCAGCAACATCCAAAGATGGCTTCTGGATAAAGGTGCCACCACGTTATGGGATCTCTCATCTTGGGAAGGAAATTATTGGATTGGATGGGATCTAGGTCTCTTCCCCCCCGAACTTAACTCTGAAGCGGAAGCCCTGATTGCACTCCTCCAAGGAAAATCCCCTCTCAAAAAAGAATCTGGAGATAGAAGGGGTTGGGGGAACACTCGAAGTTACTCCACCTCAGAAGGGTACAAGGATATTCAAGCCATCCCTTATGCAGTTCCCAACCCAGCTGTCTAGAAGTTCATTTGGTCCAGGCCTTTCATCCCGAAAATTGATATCTTCTGCTGGTCAATAGCCCACAAAAGTATCCTCACAGGAGATAACCTTAAGAAAAGAGGCATGGAAGGCCCCTCCCACTGCCCTCTCTGTAAACTCAAGGAAGAAACTGCGGATCACATCATTCTGGACTGTCCTTTCTCCAAAGAAGTGTGACTCCATGCCATGAACCTAACTCAAAACACCACTCTGCGCAATACTATTCAGGATCTCTTCTCATCTTGGATGACCCTGTCTCCGTTTCGGCTGGCCAAAAAAACCCAGCTTCAATCTACCTGGGATTGGCTCCCAAAAGCTATTTGCTGGAAACTTTGGATCGAGAGAAACAATAGAATTTTCAGGAATCAAGACTCTCCTCCCCGAAAAATCGCAACTCAGGCCAGAGCCATCCTAGGGGAAGCTCTGGAATGCAACCCTTCCTTAAAAAACTCCAATCAGCTCTAGCCAACTGAGTTACACTGGATAAGCTCGTTAGCTCCCAATCTCCAGCCCTGTAACACCCCCAACACTCCTCATATAGAGCACTGGGAAATAAGACTTGAGGAAGCTGATTTCAAGCGCTGGAAGTCAAATTTGAACGAACCTTGTCTCTTCTTCGATGGTGCTGCAAAGGGAAACCCAGGAGCAGCTGGTGCCGGTGGAGTTATCATCTTGGCCAATGGAAACACGCTTAGCAAGTATGCATGGGGTCTAGGAATTGAATCTAATAATGTTGCTGAATTTTGTGGTTTGTGGCAAGGTTTAAAAATCACACTTGATAAAGGAATTGGCAAAATCTCAGTTTTTGGGGACTCCGGGCTTCTGATTAACACACTCATAACCAAGAAGAGTCCTTCGCACATCAAACTTCGTCATATCTTTCAGAAAATTCTTCACCTGAGAAAATACTTCCAAAAGATCAAATTTCACCATGTGCTGCGTGTGCTGAATATGAAGGCATATAAAGAGGCTAATAGTGGGGTTGCGCCGGACCAAAGCATCTTAAGTATTGATGGTGTTTATCAGAGATGTGACATCCCTTAGCTGTTGGGGATCCTGGATCTTTTTACAGAGTTCTCATTCGACCTGTACAGCCCACGTTTTCTACAGCATTGAACATGGCAGAGATTCTCTGAAATTTCAAAAACCGTCAGGATTCCTTGTCCGTTGGGCTCCTCCAAGCTGGCTACTAAAGACTCGATCCCTCTGCCTTGGCTCCATCACCATTGTCACTTGCTCTGTGGTTTGGATCTCCAAAAAAGAAGGCTGTGTAACCAAGTTCCTTTTGCTTCTCGCCGTCCTCTCCAGCGCTGCTACTTCGGGCTCTATTCTGAATCATATGGCTTCAAAAGGATCTTCTAGCTCAGGAGCCTCTGCGGAGGTAAGGATAGGGTCGCTAGAATCTTCCATGGGTCGTCTCAGAGCTAAAATGGATGATCAAGACAAGAAGATGCAAGAAGTATCCAAAGCTGGTGAACAAACCTGGGATCTACTGAACAAGGACCTGAGGCAACTTCGTGCTGATCTCTCGGCCTCCTCTAATAAAATGGAGTATTTCAAGGATGAAATGCGCACAAGCTTCAAAGACGTGGCTGTCACCCATGGAGACTTTGGTAATAGAATTTGCGCCCTGGAACCAACGGTTGCCAAGCTGAAGGCCAAACTGGGCAACTGATATTGCGTTGCAAGCACTCTATCCCCTTCTCGCTGCTGCTCTGCTTATCTCTCTCCACAGTACTACTTAAATAAATGATTTCAGGCCATTGTGAGGTTGTGGCTCCCCTGCCTTGTGTTGCTAAAGTAACTAGCTCTTCTATGTAGCTGTTTAAATCTGTATTAAGCTTTCGGTAGCTGTTTACCGATATCAATATATCCTACAACTATGTTAATGTCAAAAAAAAAATATAGTATATATATATATATATATATATTATATAGTATTATAGGTGGATTTTTTAAAATTATGTTTTGAATGAATATAAATATATTTAAAATTTGTATTTCAAAATACTAATGGTTAAAAGATTATAACTTTTTGAGAAGCTCACTTTTATTTGTACATCTTTCATTTCTAGTCATATTAGTGTAGTCTTTTTTATTAATCTTATTTTTATTCATTTTTTCAATTTAATGTAACAATTGTTTACATAGATTGGAGTGTAAAAGGTAAGTTGCTTTATACCTTTCCAACAAAGTGAAAAACTCATAATATTTTATTATTTCTTTTAGGAGGCCCATTTTAGGGCTCAAAATCTCTCTAGTCTGAGATGGTTATGACAGAGAATATTTACCCACAGTGTTACAGGAAACTTTAAGAGAGATTTCCCTCCAATTTTTTGAAGAAAGGTTTCCTCAAAATCCTTAACAAAGTTCCCATATAGATGACAAAGTACACATTGAAAAGGAAAATTAACATAATAAAAAATATACAAGTGATTAGAGGATCCAACCATCTGTATTTCCATCAATTCAAATAACCCCAATTTGACATCAATTTCAACCAATATTTTTGCAACAGAACGAGCACTATGGAGTTTTTAAGAGTAATTTACAAGCATATACTTACTGAACGATTCATCAATATCCTTAAGGAAGCGATCATTCCAAAGTTACATAAGTATTCATGACAATTTTACCCAAACCAACATGGATTTAGCAAATTATTCTTGAGCATTAAAATCTAGGTTCCCTAGCTTGAGGGTTAGAATGGCCTTCTCGTGGATCCAAAGAACCTAAAATATTTTGTTTGCATCCTCTTGGGTTCTAAAGATAAACCCCATCAAACCCTTCTCTAGCATATGAAAAATCGGACCGTAGCCAACCATTGAGACCTACGTCTGTTGTATATGTATATTTAAAGTATCAATGCTCATATTCCTACCATGGAATTTATCCACAAGGGTTTTTCCAATGAGGATCCTAAAATTTTCCACTTGCACTTCTTTTCCAACATCCAAGGTAAACCTACCCCAGTAAGATTTGATGACCTTCCTCTTTTTTTGCATTTCCTTCTCACCACAGTATTTGTAACCTATGCTTTCTAGACCTCTGTCCTCAAACCCTAATTCCCAATATTAAAAGCAGACAACCCATAGGAATGGGGGGTTCACTCAAGGAATGTGTTACATAGCATGGTCATTCGTAAAATATTCTAGTTTCACTAAATATTGGAAAATTCATTGTAAAATTGTAACGTTGAACCCCCCTCCCAATATACTTTCCAATTGAGAAAACCCCTAATTTCACCAAATATTGTATGTATCCATTTTTGTCAACCCATTTTTAATACCCCCTTTTTATGGCTCCTATAGAATGATATAGAAAATGGTATCTTCCATCGATATATATGACACACATTTATGGCAAGTATATGTCTAGTTGATGGTTTTCAAATACATTGTTATGCAAAAAAGTTTATGAAATGCTTCCTAGTGCAATGATTTGTCATGTAAATCAATACTCTTCTCCTAAAGCACCAAAGGGCCACCCATCAATGCCATGTTGAAGATTTGCATTCTCTACTTTTCCTTCATACTTTATCTTGATCAAATTCCTTCCAATGGAACACTTTTGCACAACAAAACCCTTGATATGATAATTAAAGCTAGAAAAAGATCTAAGAAGACTAAACTAAGAGGTTTTCCTTCAAAGGTGATAAATTTTGCTACAATTTTCTTATAAATTAAATCTTTCTTTGCTAAAGAATGAATACCATCCCTAAATCATGTTGGATATTAGGATAGTTTGTTGATCTTGGAATATAGCTCATGCAAAATCACAAATTACCTTATTTTTCTAAGGGTGGATG
>LPNX010795630.1:76683-121496 GCA_001517045.1 Pseudotsuga menziesii
ACCCAACTTCGACATCGAAAGGATGACCAACATATGCTCTTGTGTCTAGACAATGAGTGGTAGTAAGGTTTGTAATTCAACTAGGAGGATGTCATGGAAGGACCAAAGCCCTATCCACATTGAGATTACCACCTCCACAACAATCCACTGAGATGTTATCCTTCACTTAATTTCCCCTCGGCACCAAATCAATAAAAATGTTGTTTTCAGTCAAAGCGTCATCACTATAGTCTACAAGTGAATCATGATATTCCATACCGACCCCACATATGAATTCTCACACTTCCTACCATTTTCAGATTCAGTGCACTCTCAACTGCCACTTGAAAGGGGAGGCAAAAACATTATATCTACTCCTTTTGCAGTTTCCACTAGTATTTCAAAATCAGAAGTAGAAAACTCAGTTGTATTAGTTTATGAGATTGAAGTTCAGGGTGATTCAGATCTAAATCTAGTTCCTACTCCCAATCCTAAGCCCAAATGGGCACCAAAGGTTATTGGGGAAGCTGGGAAGATGACTAGAAATCCATTTGACACAAAGAGGACAAGAAATCAGTTTCAGAAAGAGAACCTTGCGCTATGTCATGCAAGCTCACTTCCTGCAGAGAGATGCAACAAACTCCATGTGAGATGCTACATGGAAAGGCCTGATTAGCTACACTACTCTCAGAATAACAAAGTGGATCATACCTATTTTCTTGCAAAAAGAGGCAAAAGTTACATTCCTCCTTCCTTCCATCATCATTTTGGGAGAAGATGGAGAAGTCTACATGCATGTTACTTCACTACACCATAGAGATGAAGGTTGCAACAACATTTTCTCAAGTTTTTTTAACTTGAATCTCGATTCTACCTGCTTAGTTTGAGGGGGGGCTTTTTTCCCATGTGGTTTTTCCACATTTCCTTATTTGTATTAAGCAGTTACTTTTGCATTTTAGCTGTAATGGGTTACCTATGGTATTATTTACCAGGGCCCACAAATTGTCCAAGTTATGATTTAGGGGGGGTGTTAATATTATAATCCTCCCTTGTCCAATTTGGACAATTGTTCTTAAATTAGGAGTCTTTCAATCTTTATTTAGTCACTAGTCCCATTGGGTCCACATGGCCTAAGTAGGCCACATGTACCAGTTACTATAGTGTGGGGAACACTGATTAATGCTAAATGCCACTAACTGCACTTTCATGCATCATTTTAGGCACCTCCTAGACCAATCCCTGCAATTTAGGTTCCACTGGGAGTGTCGACACCAACCTCCTTCAGTTGAGTTCAGTTGGTGACTAATCAAGCCTAGTTAGGAGTCAATTACATTTAGTTACATCTAGTTATATTCAGTTAGCACCAGCCATTGGTTAATTGCATGTGGGAAGGCGCCTTTTCTCACCTACCACATTCAATTAGACTAGTTGATTGATTCTAACTGACTGAGGCACTGATAGTGATTTAGACATGTCCAATTATCCATTTAGTTAGGTTGAGTCAATCAATTCGAATTTCTCTCTCATGTATTCGAATTGACTAGTTATTAATACCAGTGTATTACATTGGATTAATTTTCCATTTTTACTTGTGATTAATGAAATCATATACAGCTGCAAATCATTATTGCACTGTTTCATATCATATTTTGAGTAAAATTGATTGTGTAATCTTCTTGTGAGTTTGCCTTGGTTCATAGATTCATGTGAGCTCAATTTTAATATGATGTGTTTCTTCCTTTATGTGCACATTTATTCATTCATGCTCTTTTAACTAAGCAATACAATGATAACTGAATGATTAAAAATATCGTGATCACCCATGCTTATTTATTGTTAACTATAGTTGACCATGGTTGTTTATGTTTTATTATGATTGACCATGGTGGTTCATATTTGACTATGATTAACCATGGTTGACTATGGTTGAGGTCAAACATGGTTGATTATGGTTTACCCTAGTCAATTAACCATGGTTAAGTGTGGTTAACCATGTTTGACTATGGCTGAATGTAGTTGGTTATTAATGGTTGACTACAGTGACCCAAGATCATGTGCATCATGTTTGACTATGGTTAACTATGATTAAATTTAGTTAACCATGGTTAATTATGGAGAAACATTTCTTAGTATAATTGATCTAAGTTTTGCCATAGTTTACTATGGTTGACTTTAGTGCATAATGGTTACTACATCATGGTGGCTATGGTTTAACTTACTAAATCATGGCTAACTATAGTTGACTTTATTAACCATGGCTGACAAATTCTGCATCGTGGTTGACTATGTTTATCCATGATTGACCACTTCTCATCAGTGGCCATGTTTGACTTTGGCTAAACCTGGTTGAAATAACCAAGAGAGCATGGTCGATCGTTATTGGTCCATTGTTTACAGTGTTTGACCATGGTTAAACCATTTCTAACC
The DNA here is from genome assembly GCA_001517045.1 of Pseudotsuga menziesii. Taxonomy (NCBI): domain Eukaryota; kingdom Viridiplantae; phylum Streptophyta; class Pinopsida; order Pinales; family Pinaceae; genus Pseudotsuga; species Pseudotsuga menziesii. Next base: position 79,090 of record LPNX010795630.1, read on the forward strand.
ATGGTCGATAAAGGGTTTCAAATAATGATTAACTAAGTTTGACCATATAAAACCATGGAGATGAATGTTTTCATCTGTTTGACTTAAGGACATCATGGTTAACTATTGTTGCAACGATAAACTGTGGTTGACTTTAAACCATGGTTTACCATAGTTTATGCATGGTTGACTTTGAACAATGATAGTTTACTAAAAGGTAGAGTTAAGTTAGCCAAGGTAAAACATATCCAAACATGGTCAATCATCATTGACCATATTTACCATGAGTAAACATTTTTAGTATTGCTGCTCCAAGTTTGAACACAATTTACCATGGTTTAATTTAGTGCATCATGCTTGACTATAGTGCATCATGCTTAACTGTGGGAATGTTTGACTTAGTGCATCATGCCTGAATATGGTTAACTATGATTAAATTTAGTTAACCATGGTTGAATATGGTTGCTTCATGGTTGACTATGGTTGTGTCATGGTTGACAATGGTTGATTGTATATAAACGTGGTTCTATGTTTGTCACAATCGTATCCAGTTTTTTGACTTTAAGAAGCGTATCCAACTTCCATGTTGAAGAAATGAATGTATGAATATAATAATTTGATGGATGATTTACAAATGGGTAGGCCTCCTTTAAATATGGTTTTCCATTTACACAAAGGGTCACGTCCTCATATTTACAATTAATATTTCATTAATTATCTTTAAACTATTATTAATTATTAATTATTATTTTATTTTCTATTTATCTTTCTAACATTGCCTTCCCCTTGGGAAATATTTGTCCTCAAAGCTTGACTTTTCTGATGTCGTCCTTCACTCTGATTTTGTATCGGTATTATAATCGGACGATATTTTTCTGCTGAGACTTACACTTATTTTCCATTGATGATTTTGCACTGTATTGTATGATTGTTCCCACATTTATGGTCTGGGATCCAGTCATCACCGGATTGACGACATGTGTTTTTATTTTTTCTAACATTATCAGAGTAACTAGCATATGTTTTCGACCTATTTTCAACTTCATAGGTATATGATTGAGGTTTGTGGCATTGATGATCGAATAACCAATTATTTCCATAATATCTACATTGTGTCTCTTTTTCTTGTCGATAGTTGTTATTGTCTCTTGTCTTTAATCCTTCCAGTTTGCATTCTGCTGCTTTTCCTTTATGTCTTGTCACTTCTACGTTTGGTATATCATGCATATTTAATTATTTTTGGAGGTATGGTTTAATACCTCCTAAATAGGTTTCAAGCCATTGTTTGTCAGATAACCCAAATACTCATGTGGACTGGTATTCCCACTGATGTGTGAATTCCTCAATGCTTCCTTCCTGTTGTAATCAGGTAATATTTCTGAAAAAAAAATCATCTTCTACGATTCCTTGAAACCTTTTAAAAAAATAATTTTTGAACAAGTTCCAAGTGTAGGTAAAATTATCTCCCTTACACCACATGTACCAATTATAGGCATACCCTTCCATATGCATTGATGCATAATTCACCTTCTCTTTGTCAGATGTAATCTTGCATATGTTGAAGTAGTCCTCCACTTTGTTTAACCAGGAAACACATTGGTCTTCACTCCCATTGTATTTCGACAACTCTATTTTTTCCTTAGGTGGGTACACTATGTAAGGATGATATTGGTTGCTTTTTGCTTTACGGTTTGATGGTAGCTCAGAGATACTAGATAATGCAACCGACATATTTGGACTGCTTTGTTGTTTGTGGTGATTTTTAACCTTTTACTTCTCTACTATCTTAATGATAGCATCTATTTTGTTGTTTAATCGTTCCTCCATATCTGGAAGTACTTTTGTTTCAATCTCTTGTTTAAGCATCGTAGTGTTCATATTTATTGTTTTTCCAAATCTTCTTGATTCTTGGCGAGTGTTTCTTGTGTGGAAACGTGAGATTAGGCATCTAACATGTCTATGTTGGAGACATTTACCACCATACACACTCTATTTGGTCAAATTGGCCTAGTTAAACCACTATCCTAAGTATAATTGACATTAATTGACATTAGTGGAGAATTAATTGACATTATCCAGTCATACCCATGCCTACCTACAGTCAAGGATGCTAACTTAGCCTTCTCCTATAGTCAAGGAGGCTAATTGGAGCACTCCGGGGGTGATCTGAGTGATATTAATGCACCTAATTTCTAACTAGTGGTTACAATTAGTTCAACAAGTCAGTTAAGGTGCCTCCTCTCATTAAATATATTATTTAATGATTATTTATTATTATTTAATGATCTGGAATCAACAGGCGTGCCTCCACCAACTTCTGATGATCAGTTCAGCTTCAGTTAACCTCATCGAGGTTCATTGAAGTCATTGAATCACTAGCACTTGATGGTTGGCTTGATATGACATGAGTTTGATCTCTTTCAGTTGAGATTCAGTCATTTATTGCATTCTCACTTCAGTTAGGGTTTGGTGAGTCAATTAGGGTTTTGGTCAAGTGGTTAACTAAGTGTGAACCAATGGCTTATAGTTAGTTAAGCTAGACTCACTCATTGAATTCGAATGACGTCCTTAGGTATTCGAATTCCTCATTGATTCAAACTATTGCTTGACATTGTTATTGTAACTATTCATTTGTTTATTGAATATACAAAGAGGAAACTATTCTGGTTCCGATTAACACCATTTCTAAGTTATTTGTTGATTATTTATTGATTAGATTGATTATTTGTTCCTAGATCAATGTGCAAGATTAATATGATATCAGAGCTTATGGCGGGATGAAGATCTATCTCTCAAAAACAAGCTTTTTGACAGATTTCTCCATGAAAAGTGAGCAATAGCTCAAAAATCTAGCACTACACCAGAAGCCAAGGCTTACCACTCAATACCCCAAGTAAAGAACTTGTTGATTAAGCTTGCTTGATTGACTATGCTGGGTGTGATGAAAGCATAGAATGTGTAGGCTGTTTGACCTTATTTTTCCCTTTCTGTTTTGATTTTCAGGTTTCTACAGGCGAAGCATTCGCTCCAGCACATCCAGATGGCCTCCTCAGCATATCTCTTGACTCCATACATTTTCCACTCATGGAAAAGTGATATGGAGATTTAGATGCGCTCCAAAGGACTTTTTAGAGTCACCATGGACACTGAAGTTGAGCCTGGATCCGCCATAGAAAAATCAAGATTCTTGAACAAGAAGGATGAAGCCTTCGGTTTCTTATGCCTCTCTATTTCCCAAGACCTTCTCTTCCATCTTACGGATTTGAAGACACCAAAAGAAATATGCGACAAATTTGAATCTCTATACAAAAAGCATGATGACTTGAGGGTTTACCAACTTGAAAATGAACTCATGTCTCTCCAACCTTCCAATTTCGAGACTCTGAATGATTTCTTTACAAAGTTCAACCATACTATTTTACTCTTGAAACAATGCAACGTGGAGAAGGAGGATGATCAGCTCATCCTTGCCATACTCTCCAAACTCAGGGCTGATTATTTAGTTTTTGTTTCTACATTCCATGCTGGGAAGCTCACAACCCCTGGATGGAAGATGCCTTACACTCAATGCCTTCATTAAGTCCCTAACAAATGAACGTGACAAGCTTGTCCAAATGGGGATCATCCAATCTTCCTGTGATCAAGCCCTCCATGTCTCGGGGCCCAAAGATCTAAAGGGTAAAGGAAAGTAGTAAAAAAATCAGAAAACTAAATTTGATGCTCCCAAGCCTAGAGTTGAAAACCAGCAGCATGATGAATCTTAGGACTCAAGGAAGAACAAAGGAAAAGGGCACAATGGGAAAGAAAAAGTCAAGTGTTCTTACTACGATAAGGGTTTTCACCCTGAACATGCCTGCATGAAGAAAAATATTGATGAAGCAACCTCTCTCCTTGAGAGGAATCACATCAATCTTTTGGAGAGCTTTCGGAGGAGAGATCACCAAAATCAGGAACCACAGCATGAGAAAGGTCATGCCCTCATGGAAAGCACTTCGAAGTCCAAAGCACTGATGATTGACTCTGGAGTTTTGAATCACATGATGGCTGAAAAATACTCCTTTTCATCCTTGGAGACTAGCAAATCCATCCCCATCCACATGGGAGATGACTCCACCATCATTTGCGAAGGACAAGGTACTGTAGATATTGAAAATGGTTTTTTCTCTAATGTTTTGTATGTACCGTCCCTAGCAGAAAATCTCCTTAGTTTCTATAAGATGTCACATATAGGAATGCCTAAGAGAGTCTCTTTCAGCCCAAATGATGTTGAGATAACAAAAATTACATCTGGGAAACTCATTGCAAAAGGCCTTGCAAATCATCATGCAAAAGCCTATGAGTTCTCTCACTTTGTTGCGGATGCAAAGCCCACTGCTATGCTAACTCATGGAAATGAGGTTAGTAGGATGTGGCATGAGAGGTTTGGCCATCTTAATTTCAAATATTTGCAGAAATTACAGAAAAAATCCATGGTTGAATGCCAACCGGTCATCAAGGAAACCACAGGACTTTGCAAGGGCTGTGTGATTGGAAAACACCCTGAGCACAAGTTCGATCGGGGGAAGGCAAACTGAGCTACAAGCATATTGGGGCTGATACATTCTGATATCAGCGGTCTGATGCCTATCACATCCATGAATCGATCAAGGTACCTACTTACTTTTATTGATGATTTTTCAAGGTATACATGGGTTTTCTTTCTCAAAAAGAAATCAGAAGTATGTGAAAAATTTTCTGAATTGAAGGCCTTGATAAAAAATGCCTCTGGGATTAAGATAAAGATCTTGAGATCTGATAATGGAGGGGAGTATGTCAGTAATTAGTTTTTGTACATATTCTCCCAAAGTGGTATTCAGGTCCAGCATTCAATTCCCTACACTCCCCAGCAGAATGGAGTAGCGGAAAGGAAGAACCAGTCTCTCAAGGAGATGACCACCTATATGTTGGAATCAAAGAAGCTTGCTACAAATTTGTGGGCTGAAGCCATGCATGCTGCAGCATACATTCAGAATAGGGTGTGAAACTCATTCATGAAAGGAAAAATGTCTTTTGAAGCATACTTCAGACACACGTCGGATGTGTCGAACCTACGGGTGTTTGGGTCCACTGCATGGGCCCGGATTCTGCTTGATAAAAGAAGGGCTTTGAAACCGCAAAGCATAGAATGTCTATTTATTGGGTATCCTAATGAATCTAAAGGATTTAAGCTGCTGTATATCAGGACCAAACATATCATCATTGAGACAAGTGTCAAGTTCGATGAGCCTCTTCAGGAGATGGAACTAGTGAAGGAGAAAACTGTTGAATTTCCTTCCTATTCTACTGAATATTTGGATGATGAAATTGGGGGTGATGACCCTAATTCGGATCCTATGATTTCTGATTTCAGTGTGCAGCAATAATCAGATGCTGAATCAGAACCTGAAGTGCAAAATCATCTTCCTACATGGGCCCAACAGACACTTTCCTCCGCAGGAGCCAACATTGGAAATCTGGATGATCCAAGGAGAACCCAGTCTGATTTCAAAAGAGCAGGTATTGCACTCTCTTGTTCTGATAATTTTCTATCTGATGATTATTTTAGATCCAAAATCCTACTATCATGCTCGAAATGATCTGAGATGGCAAGTTGCCATGGATGAAGAGATGAATTCTCTTCAGAAAAACACTACTTGGGAGCTAGTTTCTCTTCCTCCGGGAAGGAAATTGGTTCAATGCAAGTGGGTGTTTTAGACAAAGGTTACTACTGATGAAAGCACCTGCAAATATAAGGCAATACTGGTAGCAAAAGGTTTCTCTCAGATCCAAGGAGTGGACTACCATGAGACCTTTGCACCGGTTGCAAAAATGGACTCCATCCACCTTGTTTTGGCAATTTCAACATCCAAGCACTGGGAGGTGCATCACATGGATGTTAAGTCATCCTTTCTGCATGGAGATTTTCATGAGGAGATATACATGAAGCCACCTGAGGGCTACATCACTGATCCATCTTTGGTTTGCAAGCTAAAGAAGTCACTATACAGGTTAAAATAGGCCCCAAGAGAGTGGTATTCCAAGATGTATGCCTTTCTTCTCTCGCAAAAATTTCAGAGATGTAGATCAGATCCAAATGTGTATTTACAGCAGCATGATGGTCATATAATTATAATTGTTTTATATGTTGATGACTTACTTATCACAGGTAGCACAATTGCCTCCATTTCAGCCATCAAAACTGCTCTCCACATTGCCTTTGAAATGAGTGATTTGGGGCTCGAAATCGAGCAAAATTCTGATGGGATTATGGTCATTCAGCCCAAATAAACTTCAGACCTGTTAGCCAAGTTTAACATGGCTGAATGTAGGCCTACACCATTTCCTTTCCTTTCAGGGATCAGCCTTGAAGAAGGAAAACACACACGTCCCATGGACTGCATTATCTATCGACAACTGATTGGTAGCTTGTTGTACTTGACACATTCTAGGCCTGATATTTGTTATGCTATGAATGTTGTATCAAGATACATGCAGCAGCCTCATGATATTCATTGGAAGGCAGCCAAGAGGATCCTCCAGTATATTCAGGGAACCAGGACCTAAAACATTCACTATGCTGCAGACTCCGAGCTAGAGCTGGTTGGATACACAAATTCCGATTGGGCGGGTGATTCTATTGATCGAAAGTCAACTTCCAGATATTTATTCATGTTTGGTGGTGGACCCATTTTCTGGTCAAGCAAAAAGCAAGCTGCCATAGCACTATCTTCAGCAGAGGCCGAGTATCGAGGAGCGGTGAATGCTTACATCCAAGCAGTTTGGTTGCAAGGCATTCTTTCAGAGTTTGATCTTGGTAGTACTTTTTCCACTGTCCTCTTTTGTGACAACCAGAGTGCTATTAACATATCCATGAATCCAGTTACCAAGCAGAAGACCAAGCATGTAGAGATTCACATGCACTACATCAGGGAGCTAGTGCATGACAGGACCATCATTCTGCAATACTGCCCAACTAATGAGCAAATTTCAGACATCTTCACCAAGAGATTTTTAGAAAAGAATTTCACTTACCTCCATTCACTGTTGGGGGTGATTTCATCAGGGTGATTTAGACTACTTTCATTGTTCATCTTGAGGGGGGGGGGGGTTCCCACTGGGTTTTCCCTCTTTTCCTCACTTAGTTTGTTTTGAGCATTGTTTCAGTTTCAGCATTGTACAGGGTGACCTATGGCCTTAGTTGCCGGGGCCCTAGCATTTTTATGCCTTTTTGTTTTCTAACTCCTCCTGAGTATAGCTTAAGGGGGGGTGTTGGAGACATTTACCACCATACACACTCTTTTTGGTCAAATTGGCCTAGTTAAACCACTATCCTAAGTATAATTGACATTAATTGACATCAGTGGAGCATTAATTGACATCATCTAGTCACACCCACGCCTACCTACAGTCAAGGAGGCTAACTTAGCCTTCTCCTACAGTAAAGGAGGCTAACTTAGCCTTCTCCTACAGTCAAGGAGGCTAACTTAGCCTTCTCCTATAGTCAAGGAGGCTAACTGGAGCACTCTAGGGGTGATCTGAGTGATATTAATGTACCTAATTGCTAACTCGTGGTTACAATCAGTTCAACCAATCAGTTAAGGTGCCTCCTCTCATCAAATATATTATTTAATGATTATTTATTATTATTTAATGATCTGGAGTCAACAGGGGCACCTCCACCAACTTCTGATGATCAGTTCAGCTTCAATTAACCTCATCGGGGTTCATTGGAGTCATTGAAGCACTAGCACTTGATGGTTGGCTTGCTATGACATGTGCTTGATCTCTTTCAGTTGAGATTCAGTCATTTATTGTACTTCAACTTCAGTTAGGGTTTGGTGAGTCAGTTAGGGTTCTGGTCAAGTGGTTAACTAAGTGTGAACCAATGGCTTATAGTCAGTTAAGCTAGACTCACTCATTGAATTTGAATGACCTCCTTAGGTATTCGAATTCCTCATTGATTCAAGCTATTGCTTGACATTGTTATTGTAACTATTCATTTGTTTATTGAATATACAGAGAGGAAACCATTCTGGTTCTGATTAACACCATTTCTGAGTTATTTGTTGATTATTTCTTGATGAGATTGATTATTTGTTCCTAGATCAATGTGCAAGATTAATAGTCTAGACTGTTGACATGGTTTGTACTAGATATTATATTTTGTAACACGTCCATTAATGTATTATCGTTCTGCGTCATGGTGCTCAAATTCTGCGTTATGGTGTTTTTGTCTTGTGTCATGGTACTCATTTTTCCATCCGAGTCTTTTTGTTTATCATTCATGACATCCAATTTTTCATCTATCCTTCTTTCTAATACCATAACAACTTCGTATTTGATATATTTCTTGAGCATTGCATTGTTATTTTTCACTTCTTCCTTCCAACATTTTTGGTTGGTGACAAGGACCTTGATGTCCTTCTCCAATTTCTCGATTTGGTCTTTTAATTCCGCCATGGTCTTGGTCCTTGTATGCGGAGGTGTGTATTTGGACGCTATTTTGGCTTATGGACTGAAATGAGAGACAATTTATTGTCTTTAATGAAAAATAGATAAAAATCTATAATTATAATAATTATTCAAATATTATGAATTTTTATTTTTATTATACAGTTTGTAATGGAATAAAACGGATAACTATTATACTAATTATTATTATTATTATTAAGAATAATAATATTTATTATTATTACGAATAATAATATTTATTATTATCAAGAATAATAATATTTATTATTATATTACAATTATTTTATTTTGATGTAAATTTAGTTTTTACGTGGATAAGGCAGGCGACAGCTTGAAGAAGCGTGAGGAGGGGGGAATGATGGAGCAGTGGTGTGAGCAGGAAATGGTGGGATTAATGTGTGGGGGAGAGGACGTAGTAGATAGAGGATGGTGGCATGCAACAGAATAGCGTTGAGAGTGAGTTGGGGAAGGGAGGGTCGGTGATGAGTGTGGGCGAGGGCACGAAGTAGGAGGTGCAGTCACAAGGGAGGAGGGAGAAGAGAGTGGGAGGATGACAGAAGGGAGAGGATCGGAGCTGGTGGAGGGAGAGCATGGGTGTGGTGAAGGTAGTGGTTTGAGAGTTTTGGTGGGAGGAAGGGAGGAGCATAGAGGAATTGCGTAGGGAAAAAGGATGACGAGCAGGTGCAAGGATGTGAGTATGAAGGAGGACGAGGAGGATTTTGGGAGTCGAACAGAAGAATGGGTTGAGGGAGGTGCAACAATGTTGGCAGGTTAAGTGAAGTTACAGGCATAGGAGTGATGTAGAATTGATCAGGGTCGAGAGGTGAGATGGGAGGAGGGTGATAAGGAAGGATTGCAGTGCGATAGTGAATGGGTGAGTGGATTGGATGAGAGTTGACAGAGGTGAGGTGTGTATTGTTGAGCTGTAACCAGGCTCAAAAGTTGGAGGATATGAATCCAAGATCAGGGTAGTTGCAACCACTTTGATACCAATATCACAATCATATCCAGTTGTTTGACATCAAGAAGTGTATATGACTTCCATGTTGAAGAAACAAATGTATGAATATAATAATTTGATGGATGATTTACAAATGGGTAGGCCACATTTAAATATGGTTGGCCATTTACATGGAGGGTCACGTCCTCATATTTACAATTAATGTTTCATTAATTATCTTTAAACTATTATTAATTATTAATTATTATTTTGTTTTCTATTTATCTTTGTAACATTGTTTAATCATCAATGAGCATATCCCATGGTTGACTATGCTCGACTTTGGTCAACCATCGTTGATTTTGGTTAACTATGGTTGGCATTGGCTTGCCATGGTTGACCATTGTTTCAACATTCTTGACTTTAATCCAAGTTGACATTTAACCAAGGTTAACTTTGAACCATGGTCGACCATTGTTTAGGCATGGTTGAATTTAGTGCATCGTGGTTCTCCATGGTTGGATTTACTGCATCATGGTTGACTATCATTGCATCAGATTTAACTATGGGTGAATTTAGTTAATCATGTTTGACTATGTTTAATGGTTGATGACATCTCATCATTGACCATGGTTGAATTTGGATAACCATGGTTGAATGTGGTAAATGTTGGTTAACCAAGGTTGAATTTAGTTATTTATGGAATACGACGTCATACCATCATTGACATAGCCAAGAGAACCATGGCCAGCCATTGTTATACCATGGGTTACAGTGTTTGACCATGGTTGATGAAGGGATTCAAATGATGGTTAACTAAGTTTGGCCATATTAAACCATGTTTAAGCATTGTTTTAGCATGGTTTATCTTATTACATTGTGGTTAACTATACTTGACTTTGGTTAACCATGGTTGACTATGGTTGGTTAACCATGGTTAGTGAAACATGGTTAGACCATCATTCACAATGGTTAACTTAACCATGAGAACCATGGGAAACCATGGTTTAACAATGACTATATCTTGTGGTTTATGTTGGTCGACGGTTAAACTATTGATGAGCATATACCATGGTTTATATTGGTTAACCATTGTTCACTTTGGTGAACCATGATCAAATTTTATTAGTTATGGAGGACTATTGTAATCCTACAGATCACATAAGGTTACCAATAATACATACAAAAATATACACAGATGCAAGAGACAAGAACTGATATCATGAACAGATTATATTATTCTCAATAGATCATACAAAGCCAAGAACTGAACTGTGTTCTTGTGTGGCTCAACAGCCTAATATACAGGTTACAAACAGTTACAATCATAACTACCTGTCGGTTCACCGAACCGACAGGACTATTAGTTAACAGACTAACTACCGTGTTTACTCAGCCGACCGACGTAGTCGGTCTCTCGACTTAGTCGGATGATCGACTAAGTCGGTCTTCGTTCAAGTCGACTTATGTCGACTTGCTCCTTCTACATCTCCCCCACAAACAAAACATTTCTTCGTCCCGAAGAAGGAGGGAGGTAAAACAAAATAGACTAGAAGTACAAGAATTAGATTGGCAAAAAGGAGACTGCTACTGAGGTGGGCTTTGGCGTTTTGGTCGACAGGTCCTGGGTTAACAGTCTGTACAAGAGACCTGCACTTGTCGAGGAACTCGACTTCTTCTGTCTCCTTGTCCTTGAGCTGTTGCCTTAGTCGGGTCGTGCTCCTCTTCGACTCTTTTGCTAGGGTGTTGAGTAGCTGGCCAACCTCGGGGTCGGTCAACGAGCTCACATCCCGTAAGCTGATCCTTAGCTGTTCGGGTCTAGGAAGAGGTTCTGTTGGTTCCTTTGCTTGTTCTGTGGGTTTTTCGGGAGGACCTGCAGAAGTGGAAGGTGGATCAGAGGTCGAAGGGTGGTGTGTCGGAGGGGTTGGTTCAGTGGTCGGGGGTTTTTCGGTTTGGGGAGGTGGTATGTCCACCTCCGGCTGTGGTGATGATGGTGGTCTTGGCTGTGAATCAGGTGGTGGTGGAGGTGGTGGAGGTGAGGGTGGTGGAGCTGGGGAGGAAGGGTTTCCTGATCCTGGTGGTGATGGAGAATGGTGTTGGGGACTTTGGTCGGAAGATATAACGTCTTCTTCCGGTGGGACTTGGTAGTCGGTGAAGGTCTGTTCAATACCTGATACCTCGCCACCTTCAGGGGTCCTTGTAAATACTGTTGTTTGTTGGGCGTATATCTTGCTGCTGGCTTTCAAGGGTGTTGTTGTCCTTATTGTTTGGGCTGACTGGAAGAGTGCAGGTAGCGTTGAAAAGAAATCCTTGAGTTCAGCGTCCGTGCTGGCCCTGGCCCTGAGTGCTTCAGGGATCACTCTTTCAAAGACTTCGGGGGACATGTTGGTCTGCTGCACTGGTGCTTGCTCCTCGACTATTTTAGTCGGAGATGGAGGGGGAGGAGTCGTCACCAGGTCGACCACATCTTTGGACAGTGGTGTTGTTTTGGCCTTCTTCGGCCGACCTTCAGGTGCTCCTGCTTCGACAAACCGTTGAAACTGGGTTTCAACAGTTACCTTATTTTCTCTGGCATCCTCGACAATATCAAGTGCGGAGGCTGCCAGTTCATCTTCGTCATCTGTGGAGTCAGCAAGGACAAGCTTGCGCTTACCTTTACCTTGCTGACGTTTTTGCAGTTTGATGTTCCTTCTGGCAACGGCGATCTCCTTTGCCAGTTTCTTGAGAATGCTCCGAGACACAGTATACTCAGGGTTGTCTTCCTCGACTTCTCCTGTCGGGGTCTGAGCGAGGTCGACTGTCTGAGTAGCCGGAGGAGTTGTTTGTTGTACTGGTTGTTGTGCTGGTGGTGGTGTCTGGTGTTGCTCGGTCGGAGGGTCGACGACTGGTGCAGTCGGATGCTTCACTATTAAGTGCACCCGACCAGGAGTGCTAAGTGGAGTATCCTCTGTCACAAAGGTGCTAATGTACAAGTGCAGCTCGTAATCTTCTTCCTTCTCCTGGTCGGTCAGAGGTTCGACTATAGAGAAGTCGACCTGTTTTGCAGCCTCCGGGACTTGAATTTTGGTTTTTGTCTGTCTAGACAACTCCTGAAATATCTGCTCGACTGTGGGATAGTAGTCGAGGTCCCTAGCATTGGAATCCTGATTGTTTGACGACCATACGGATGTATGGTCGAGCTCCAGTTGGATGTGTGAGTCGGCTGGGAGGTGTCGTTGGATGTTCTGGGGCACCCTCCACCTTGTCGTGCGCAGCTTAAGCTGCTGGAACCAGTTTTCCATAAAGACCTTTCCTTGGTTGAGTTCATGCATATTTCCTTTTTGGGAAAAGGGTTTGAACCTGTGCATCTCAAACCTAGTCGGTTCTCGGAAGACAGGACTGCCTTCCGGACCGATATAATACATTGTAATCCAAATAATTAAGGAGGGGAATTTGATAATACCTCCTGTTTCCTGACAGCGCTCGCATATGGTTTTAACCAAGTCTGCGAGGTAGTCTGCCCATCGGAAAATGCGTCCATTGGTTGTAATCTGGTCGAGAGCGTCCAGCATTTCCAGTTTGAGGTCACTGCTGCGACCAGCTAAGGTGAGAGTAATGGCGATGATTTTCGCCACAATCTGTGGTGTTCGTTCCTCAATCTGACTGATCATCAGACCCTTGGAGTTCTTGCCCGACTTCGAACCTGTAAAGTGTTCGACTAGTCCTTCCTTGATCCCAATGGGGACCGGGTCACCTTTATTTGATAGACCAGTCAATCGGGAGATAACATCTCCATTAATGTCGACTGGTCGGTCAAAGTAAAATCTGTCGTTGTGGTAACGACTGATGATGAATTTGACCGCGGCTTCCTTTGTACCAGTGAAGCTGGCCATGATAGGTGCGTTTGCATAGGAATATATGGTGCTATGCCTAACTTTCTCAGCCTGCGGGGTCATCCGTCGGCCTTCAAATGCCCATTCTTGAATCTCCGTCCATAGCTTTTGAAACGGAGCCTCCTGGACTTTGGCGTTTTGGATTCGCTTTAATCGCTGGAGTAGTGGTGAGTCTGCTGCCTGAAGTTCTTGAGCCTTAGCCGAAGCTCTGGTGCGTTTTGGTGCCATGGTTTCTGACTGCTCAGACTGGTCGGAATTCTTACAGGGTTCACAAATTTCAGTCAACTGGGAGATTGAAGGCTCAGTAGGTGCATGGTGTGGTAAATGAACTGTGGGATGTCCATTATTTATAGGCGCGGGTGGGGTGGAGTGTCGAACTGGGTGACTTAATGGTGGACTTGACAGGCCAACTGCAACACTCGAGTGCGATTTCGTGAATCTGGGTCGGGGCTCGAGGCCATTAATGTGGGATGGGACGCTCCAGGTCGGCGGTCGGTGTCGGTGGTGAGAACGATCGACCTGGGAGGTCGATGAAGATGGTCGATGGAAATGAAGTCGGTTGTCGAATGGGTGAGTGGCTGTCATGATGGTGGTTTCTGGGTGTACGGTTTATGGTTTTTGGAATTTTTGTATCTTTTTATAGGTTTTTGGTGTCAGTTAAGACTGTTATATGATTTTTTTTATTTTTATTTTTTTTTTCAATTTTTGTATCGTTTAAGTCGGGCTCCATTAACAAGCTTCCGAAATACCAGGCCCTGTAATGTTTTTAGTCGAACCGACCCATTAGGATGTATTTCTTCGACAACATAAGGTCCCATCCATTCTGTGTGGAGTTTCTTAGGCTTTCCTTTGACTCGACTGTTATACAGTAGGGCAAGGTCACCGACTGACAGATTTTTATTTTTGATATTACGGTCGTGCCAAGCTTTCTGCTGTTGTTTTTGTATCTCTTGGTGCTGGATGGCCATGAGTCGATGTTCTTCTAATTTATTAAGTTGAAAGAGTCGGTCCTTCCTGGCCTGTTCGACATCGACATGTAATATCTGTGCAACTATAGGTGCCTGTTGTCTGAAGTGCAGAGGTACGACTGCTTCTTGTCCATATACCAGTCGAAAGGGTGTTTGATCAGTCGATCGTTTATAGGCTGTCCTGTATGCCCATAAAACTGCAGGAATCTTCTCATCCCAATCATCTTTGTCAGCACTGCATATTTTAGTCAGTCCTTTTGTCAGGGTTTTATGTATTATTGGTAACCTTATGTGATCTGTAGGATTACAACAAGGACCATGTTAGACCATCATTCATCATGGTTGACATAACCATGATAAATACAACAAACCATTGTTAAACTATGGTTTATAGTGTTTGATTATGGTTATACCATCATTGGCCATGTTTGACTTTCGCTAACCATCATTAACCATGGTTGACATAACCAAGAGAACCTCGATAGCCATTGTTAGTCCATGGTTTATAGTGTCTAACAATGGTTAGACCATTGCTAACCATGGTCGATGAAGGCTTTCAAATGATGAATGACTAAGCTTGGCCATATTAAACCATGGTGACCAATGTTTTCACATGGTTGACTTCAGGGAATCATGGTTAACTATGGTTAAGTATTGTTACATAATGGTAAACTATGTGTGAGATTTTGACAGGAAGATATTGTGACAAAAATAATCTTCACACAGGTTGTACAGGAAAATAGAGAAGAAAAGAAATGTGCTATGACACAGAGAATTGAAGAACAATTGGAAAAATATTCCATGCATTATTATTCAGCATTATGTGTAAACATGAAAGGAAAGATTTGTGATCCTAAAGAGGAAGCTGAAATCCACACATGTGGCAGGCTTAAATAGACTCAAACTACCCTTTAGACATAGAAATGTATGTAACACCTGATGAGATCAGTTAACTTAGTGTGAGTGTCATTTAGCTGATAGTAGGTAGGCATGAATGGCGCATTAGAGAGTTTCAGTTCTAAAATAAGCAGATACAGTCAAGGAAGGATGACAAGTCAATTAACTAGTGTCTAATTGATGTCATAACTTCCAGAAGCACTCCATAGTTGCATGGCATTGTGTAAGGAACCCTTGATCCCTAGAATCAAGGTGAATAGGTGCATTAGGTCCAAATAGTCATGCAAGGATGGATAATGAATTCTAGGATGACAATTATATAGTCCAAAGGACATTAGATAGGACTATGCTCTAGGAAACTAACTATGGGGTTAACATCTTGGTCTAGGAATTTAGGAATATCAAATAATGATTAATCCTAATGTCTATATGGGTTGAATATTCCAACACCCCCCCCCTTAATCCTAAATTATGTGAAAAATAAAATATTAGGGCCCAGCGACAAAGGCTAAGGTCACCCTTTACAATTTTATTTGTCCATGTAAAATGAGGAAAGAGGCAAAACCTCCTGAGGAAGATCGTGGGAAAATCCTTCCTCAATAATGCACATGGAACAGAAAATAAATGAATGTATTCACTCTGTATTTTTCTTCACTTGAATAATTTGAATTAACTGCTTCTGGGTGAAAAACTTGGTGAAGATGTTGTAGATGCCTTGATCATGTATCAGTTTTACAATATTGTGCTGACAAAAAAAATGTGGACAGCCCCCTTCAAACTAATATTAGGGTGATGAAGTAGAATCATATGAATGCTTCTTGATGTAACAACATAAATTATCATATCTGAATACAAAATTAGATATGGAAAATATATTTTTTCTATCATCTCCTTACCAAAGAACATCAATGAAATCAGCAAGCTCAATCTCTTGTGTAGCTGCATAATGGTGAACCAAACCATAAACCTTCCTTCCAAAATGATGTAAAAATTTTATAATTATGTAATTGAGATTATGAGGATCTGAAATGTCAAAATATAATCCATATGGAGTAGCAAACAACCAAGGCATAGTTGCTCCAAAACTAGGTAGGGTCACAATAGGAAAACTAGGAGCAACTAGAATACATTGACAGTTGGGAAAATCTGGAGAGTATAAGGACCTTAAATTCGACCCAATTAAGGTTATATCATATAAAAATGTATGTAAAATAATCCCAAATATATCCAATTACATGTAAAACAAACCAATGAAGGAAAACAAAAACATAATAACAACCTGCACAAGTGACACATTATTGAAAACCATAAAATTGTCAGGTTTACCAACTGGAAACTTTGGGGGTTGTAGGGTATTGTGTGCATAAAATGTATGGGAAAATGGTTTCATAACCTGAAAATTGGCCTAAAAATCATCTTCTAAATTATAGAAACAATAATTTGAATGGATTTTGAAAGATCGGTTGGATGGAGGCAAGTCATAAACTAGTGATAAAAAAACTAGTATTGAGAGGAGATGGATCTGGAGAATTGATAGGTGATTTATCCAAAGGAGGAAATGAGATTTATGATTATGATATATCATAATGTGTATCAAAATTAGAGACATGGGAAATTTATTTAACTCTGGAAATCAAATCATAACAATCATTACCTTTGGATTTTGCATTGTGGCAGTGCTCCTAGGGATCAACAATGTTTTTCGGTCCTTTCTTTCTTGCAAAATCTGGAACATCAATGTTGTGCCTTTCGAGCAACTAAGTCATGATTTATATATTATTCTTAAAACAATATTTTTTAGTGTGAAAAATTTTGTTGCAATAGGTACACTTCAAGCTCCCTTTATTGTTGATCTTCTTGGAATTCAAACCTTCATCGGTAGAATTGGAACCTTCATCTTCAGAATATGACTCTGGCTTCTTCTCCTTATTTGTTTGCTTATCTTTTACTTGGAAATTTTCTTGATTTAAAAATATTCAATCGCATGGCCCTTAAAGGTTTTGAGAGTCCCCATTTTAACCAGCTTGTATTTCTCTTTAGTGAGGCAAATGGGGGTGGAAATTTTTGAGACCGACAACAACAAAAAGGAGAAGGAGGATTTGGTCATGGAAGAGGAAAAGTCATATGTTATAACTTTAAGAAGCTAGTACAATTTTCCTGAGATTTCCAAAGTCTTGCAAAAACATGTACACATTGTAAATATTTTGATCACATTGTTGAACAGTGTCCGCAACTAATTGCGAAATGGAAAGATTGAACTGTCGTAAATCCAAATCCGGTGCAGAATCAAAATCTGAAGCCCAACTAGAAAATTCAGATGATTTTTGTCTAGTTGAGAGAGCCTCACATCGTTGTGGTTACAAGAGGAGGCATTGCGACAGGTGCATACTAGAATACACGGCATGGACAACTGTAGGTGAGACCCACAACATAGAAGAAATCCCTGCTAGATGTCCATAAGGAGAAAGAATTCTTCTTGGATGTGTGAACAGAGTTTGTTGATTTTAATCAACCATCAACATACAGACAAGTTAAGACCATGCCCGACTGATTTGAACAGTTACTCAGGAAGAAACCAATGAAAAAGGTTAGTAAACTTAAATATTTTTTCAAAATTTGTTGAGCACTAATCAATGATAAATATGTCGCAGAAATAATAGCAATGATAGAAGAAACTCTAGAAAATATGCAACCTAAAAAAAATATTTAACCATATTGAGAAGAGACTAAGAACAGGTCGAGAGCTACGGATGGCTGCGCAGATAGGATACTATGATATGGATTATATAAAATTATATTTGGGCTCATATGTTAACATATTTACAAGACAAACATGGGAGAACATGAATAAACTATGACTGGACTGGTCTCCCATTCAACTAAGGCTTGCGAACCAGTCGAAGTTCTACCAATTGGTAGACTAACTCAAGTTCCTGTAGAAGTTGAAGGCTTAAGAACATATGCAGACTCTGAAGTAATCGACATTGTCGATGACATAGATCCATACCTTGCACTTCTAGGAATTGATTGGGTGATAGACAATGAAACCATTATAAATTTTAAGAAAAGGATATTATCATTTAAAGATTCTAAACTAAGGGTGGTCGCGCCAATCGACTCAGTGTAAGGAATGGATATGTCGAGCCAGTAAATAGTGAAGGCCAAGGAAATTACCTAGATCAGTTGTATAATATCATGTCTTCAAGAGAAGATTATATAAATCCAACAGTTGATGGAAAACTGAGTTGGAGGAGTGTAATTTCTTGCACATCCGACTCAAGTGATGCCCTGGAAAATTGGCAGAATATGATACATGAAGTCTCCATGAGAATATGCGCAAAAATCATAAGATTTTTCTGAAGGGTAGGAGCTGAAGAAAGTGAGATGCCTACATATGAAGTTTTACCCAACTGTGTGTATTTTCTGGTGGAGTTTGAAGAAAAATTTACAGAATCACAGTGATTATCCGCCCTGGAATTTGTGTCGAAAGCTACACCTACTAGATGGTGGGGTACACATAAACAGTCTATCTTTGAGTGGCTACAGTGTAAATGATTACTAGAGATTAGATTTTGGGAAGAGATCAGTTATTCTGATCATAAGTATACATGACTGACAAATCCTGCGGAGCATATTGAGCATTGTTGCTGGACATGGCAAGAATATCCGCAACAAGAGTGGGTTCATCGATTCATCCACACATTGGAAATGGTAGCAAGAAATTAGTATAAATCAGTGGAGCCACGAAGAGGAACTGTCGAATGGGAATATTTGGTTACAAGCTTCACCCATACATTTGAATTTGCAAGTGAACATCGAACAAATTATGTTGTGCTACAAAAAATGAAGGACAACAGATTTGAAGAAATATCTGTCACAGCCATGAACTTCCATCAATGCACCACGACAATACACCACTGGATGGAATGTTACAATATTATAGGAGAACCAGATGATGATGATCCGCTTGAGATCAACATACCTGAGTAAGAAGGTATGTGTGTAGTGCAAGGAGCTGGTATGTCTAGTGACCGATTCCTAAGTCCACTCAAGATCAAGAAAGTAAATATTGGGTCATTTTAAAACCCAAAGTTTTCCAATATTGTAGACTACTGGGATGATGATACTTTGGGAAAGATCACTGATTTACTGCATGAATTTCAAGATCTGTTCCCTACCAAATTTTATGAGATGAAAGGCATAGTTGCGGACCTTGGTGAAATGAACATACCTTTGAGGTCTGGTGCAAAGTAGGTCAAACAATGACTATGCTAATTAAACCCACGCTACAAATAAAAAGTTAAAGATGAAGTGGACCAAATGCTAGATGCAGGTGTGATAGAACCAGTTGAAGAATCAGAATGGATCGGTCCAATTGTAGTGCAAGATAAGAAAACTTCAGGTTAGTGATAATTTATGTTGACATGAGGAAATTAAACAATGCATGTTTGCATGATATATTTCCTACTCCATTCATAGATGAAGTAAATTTGGATAATGTTGGAGGACAAGAAAATTATTCGTTCACTATTGGATTCTCGGGCTACCATCAGATAAGAATTGCAAAGGAGGACCGACACAAGACTACCTTTGCGATGGAGTGGGGATGCTTCCAGTACACAGTAATTCCCTTTGGACTCAAGAATGCGCCTGAATTTTTTTCTAGAAGTGTCACTTGGTCCATTTAAAGATTTTATACATAAATTTCTTGAAGTCTACTTTGATGACTAGACATTATTTGGTATTGTAAAAGATCACATAGAGAGCCTCAAAATGATGTTGGAAAGATGCCACCAATATCAAATTTCAATAAATTTGAAAAAGTGTATTTTTTGTGCGCCTTTTGGAAATCTGTTAGGACATGTGGTATGTCACGATGGAATTTTGGTTGATCCATCCAATATTTCCATTATCCTTGAGTTACCACCACCTACCACGGTTAAGCAGTTAAGAGCAACATTAGGACATACGGGATACTACAGGAATTTTATTAGGGGATATGCAGAGGTGACTTACCCCATGGAGAGACTGCTGAAAAAAAAGACACTAAGTTTCAGTGGACATACGATTGTCAAAAGAGTCTGGACAAACTGAAGAACAATATGGCTACTGTGCCAATACTTGTATTTCCAAACTGGGAAAAAGAGTTCCATATTCATGTCGATGCATCGTCTGTTGTGCTCGACTTGGTACTAACACAGCCAAGTGAAGGATAGATTTATCACCCCATCACCTTTGCCAACATAAATTTATCAACTGCAAATAAAAATTATACCACGACGGAGAGAGAAGGGATAGCAATGGTATATGCGTTGCAAGAATTTAGACACTATTTACTGGGTGGACATTTCAAGATGTACACAGACCATTCCACGCTAAAATATTTGGTCAATAAGCTAGTGTTTTGGGGGTGAGATCTTCCGATGGCTTCTCCTCTTCCATAAATTCAATTTCTAGATAATTGTTAAACTCGGTCGGTTGAATTTGGGACCATCGCACCTATCAAGGATTGAAAGTAGATAAGAAACTACTAGTCTAGAAGATGATCTTCTTGATGTGAAATTGTTTGCGATAACTGTGTTTGATGAAAAATATAAAGATATCATACATTTTCTAAGTATAGGTTATGTGCCAACTGATTTTACCATGGCGCAGAAGAAACAGTCGATGGTGTGAACTGCATATTTCCAGTTCATTGCTAGACACTTGTATAAAATGGGTCATGATGAGATACATTGACGTTGCATATTGGAACATGAGCGACCAATGATATTAAGTGAAGCACATGTTGGTGTCGCATGAGGACACTATGCAGAAAAAGCGACAGCACACAAGATGTTACAGGCAGGATTATGGTGGCCCGCCATGTATGCATACACTCAGGATTATCGTCACAATTGTGATATTTGTCAAAGAATTGGGAAGTCCTCCCAAAGAGATTAAATGCCACTATTACCGCAGATAACATTACAGGAATTTGATAAATGGGTTGTTGACTCGTAGACCTATCAGTCCAGTAGGGAAGCACATGGGATCAAGGTATATTATCATTATGACTGGTTACCTATCTAGATGGGCATAAGTTGTGCTAGTAAAGGAATGTAATATTATGACAACTATGAAGTTCCTATTTGAAAACGTTGTGACAAGGTTCGGTTTCCCAAATATTTTGATCAACGATCAAGGTACGCATTTTGTTAATCAATTGATTGAAGAACTAACTGATGAATTCCAAATACAACATAGAATAAAAACTCCATATCACCCTCAAGCAAATGGAGTTGTCGAAGCATTTAACAAGATTCTAGAAAATGCACTAACAAAGATCTACAATGCACGAAGGGATGACCAGGATCAAAATATCTCTGCAGTGCTATGGGCATATCGCACAACATGTAAGAAGTTAACAGGTCATACACCATTCAAGTTGGTATATGGACAAGAATTTTCCATGCCTATGTAATACATTGTACCAAGTTTAAGAGTTGTTGCAATCACTGAAATGATAGATGTTGATGTTGTGGAAGAGAGATTACTTCAACTCATCCACTTGGAGGAAGAACGCTTTGTTGCAGTATTTCACCAAAACGTAGAAAAACAAAGGAAGAAGGTATGGCACGATAGACACATTAAGAGAAATCATTTTGAAGTTGGAGGTCTTGTTCTTATGTAAGACAGTAAATTATTCAATCATCCAGGGAAGCTAAAAACACATTGGTTAGGACCATATGTTATTAAGGAAATCACTGATGGAGGAGTAGTGAAGTTAGATAAATTAGATGGGACAGAGGTCAAAGGGATCATTAATGGGAGCCGACTGAAATAGGTTTTTGATAATTGCAACTAGGTCGCATATATATATATATATATATATATATAAAGAGAGAAGAGAGAAAACAAATGAAATAATGCACACTCCAAGTCGCAAGGAGAGCGATGAGAAACTTGAGGAGCTGGAAATGATGTGACATTGGCACAGTAATTAAGGAACTTGCTAACAAGACAAGTTGGACTTCATCAATTTTACAAATCCAAGAAAATATGGTGGTAGGATTTGTGGTCATGTCTGCTTGTAGGACAATAACTACTCTGCAGATGCCAAATAATCAAAGGTGTACTGAAAAATTTCCTTAAATGATTGAACTAATGCCCATGTGCCTAAAAGGATAGATTCATGTTAAAATAAATGACCACTCATGTGAAGCACAACTGTGGTAAACTGTTGTTTCATATCAAACCTCACGCCCAAGCTCAATTTCATTCTACCTACATGTAAGAAGAGAGATTGTTTTTATAACATTATGACTTCAAGCAATTCCATGGTAATTTAAATATCAAGTACTAGTGAAACTCTGGAAGCCAAATTGGGACCTGCACCACCGATGTATTTCATGGAATACAATGTGGGATATATTCCACCAATGCAGCAGACTTCCCCAGCATCTGGGAAAGTTCCACCTCGGACACAAGGAAAACATAGAGCAGATGAACGAGGACCCTCTATAGCTTCAAAGGGGAAGCATACAATGAAGATGAAGAGGAAGGAGAAAGCGACGACAACACCACCATCCCCTGATAATGACAAAGACTCAAAAACCAAAACTTTGTTATCTCCATACATGCCACCAAGACAAGCAAATGCACCGAAGGTCACACTTCCAGACAAGATTCGAGCCTCGCTGGTAGCACCCAAACTGTCGAAAGGAATTAAGGTACTGCAGGACATTATGTCGAATTTCCATTCGTTTTCCTTTAAAGACCATGATACCAACAAGCTGAGTTCCCTAGATAGAAAAAATTACATGGACTTGGTAAAGGAAACACCTAACCCACCATACTTCTTTGTTTCAAAGGAATGGGAAAAAGGGTTGGGGTTGTCTGGTTTGTTATCATTACTTTTCCTGCCACATTTTGGTCGAAGCACATAGGTGAATACCTATGTGAATCAGTTGCTAGTATTATTTCATTGAGGACACATGTGGTTGGACAAGTCATACTCGGTAAATTTCAACCTCATTTCATAAATTATAGTCCTTCCACGATCAGGGGTGGACTCAGTGTTGTTGTTAAAGAAGGAAAAGGACCCAGCGTTGATTACAAGGATCAAGAAAAAGTATGGTATGGTTAGAGCCAACAAAGGATTCCTAATTTCATACATTAATGACCCAACTATTGGTTTTGTAACAAAAATATTATCCTGCAAGATGTTACGAACATCAGGACCAAACCAATGTACCGCGGGTGCAGTTGCACTAGCTAACTCTGTGTGTGTAGAGGGAGTTCAAATTAATTGGTCACAATTTCTGTTGAACGAATTGTTACAAGACGAGACTACATCACAAGAAGAAGGTAACCCTTTCCATTATGCCTGGTTTTTAATTTTAATTTCATTTATAATATGGTCTAACCCACCAAAATTCCAAGGGGTATATCTGACGGTGAACTGCAGGGGAGAAAGATACCAGAATCTCTGGTTTTCACTAAAAGGAATAGGCGAAAAATAACAATATTGAAATTTTCCTACATGGTGAATACCTGAGGCATCAGGTGAAGAAAGTGGTAAGACTCCAAGATGACACTATTGTGTGATTTCACAAATTCATCAGATTTCAAATTCACCCACATTTTGTTGTCTTGCAACCACATAAAAAAGACCTAGATCGCTAATGGTTGGCGATGCAATTCATTCTAACAGAAGCAGAAGTGGAAATAATTACCAATGATTGGCCAGAAGCATGGATCCTACATGTTCCATGAGCCAAGACAATGGAAGAGTATATAGAACAAGAGACGCCTCCAGTGCATGGAAACCAAGAAAGAGAGTCAGACAAGAGTGATGCCAGCTTGCATCCACCGGACCCACCGCACAGAGAGAAGAAAGATAAGGAACTAACAGAAGAAAGGAAACCTAAGCACAAGAAAATAAAAGTAAATCTGATAAGCATACCAATACCTTTAGTATGTATGAATAATACTTCGCAGCACTAAGAGAAGCACTAAAGGAAGTTGCGCGAGAAAGTTTGCAAGACATTAGCAAATGGAAAAGAGTTAAAAACTGAATTGACGGAATGATTAAATGAACTTGGTAAAGATGTTGAGTACATTCATGTCACACCCAAACCCCCACCCCAAGTAGTTGAGTCCCAGAATGAACTTGGTCCCTCCGAAGCACCGAAACCTCAAATACCAAAACCGGTTCACCCAATTAGAGTGCAAGTTGGTGGAGAAGTACTAGATCTGGTAACCCCAAAATTCAACGACGTGGCCAAAATCATTGGTCGGGTAACAATATATTTCTCACAGATGCAAATGAATAACATATATGCATTACAAAAAGCTACAGTCACAGAGATCAAAGTAAGAGAAACTGCTCTAGGAAAGCAACCAAAGAAATATGAAAATCTTATTAACAAAATAGAAGCAAAAATGCAAAAAATAAAGCAGAAAACAAAAGGAAGGGAAGAAAGTAAGTAGAGGCTTGAAAATGTTATAAATCTAGCATGTACAAATATTAATGATGAAGAAATTATAGCAGAAATTCATATAGAGGACAAGGTGATTCAACTTGGTAAAATACCGGTTTACCTTAGGAGGAAGGCCACGCAGGTTGAAGAGCATGTAAAACAAAGAACACCACTGCAAGTAATAGAGGAAAGAAGAAAAGTAGCAATTGAAGCTACGAAGAACATAGAAAAATCAGAAGAATTATGTGCCAAGGTTGTCAACCAAGTCTCTTAGACTTGGGAAGCCCTAATGGATGATGAGAAATCATAGAAATTGCAAATGAGCTGACTTTGCTTGAAGAAAAATATACTCATATAAGGAATGGCATGAAGCAGCTACCCTAAGCACAGAAAATGCTAAGGAAATGGACATGAGGAAATTGCAGCAGCAAATAATAGTATTGCACACACAACAACAACATTGTGAGGAAAAGGTGGAAGTGTTGCAGGATGAAATGAAAAGAGTTACAGACATCATTCATCCTATACATCAAAAGGTGCACAACTTAGCAACATCAGTAGAAAAGATAATGTCGGAACATGTCAATTATGGCCTTGTGGAATAATTCCAGAAGACATAGGAAGAAGTGCATGTAGAAATAGAGTGAGTGGCAAAAATCTTGGAGGATTTTCAGATTAAAATCAGTGCAAGGAAAGACGTGGAGGAATAGCTTCAAGTGGCTCAAGATGAGCCACAGGTGAGTGTTGGGGGCATGTTGGGACTAGGGACAGGAAGGTAGAATTCAATTAGAATTCTTCCTAAGCATGGAGAAGAGTTAAAGAAGAATAAGAAGGAGTTGGGATAAAGAAGCAAGAAGAGAAAGGAAGTTGTGACAGAAGCAGTGAAAGGAAGGAAGAAGAAGGAAGAGGCGCAACATAAGAGGAATATGCACCAGAAGAGGAAGTCACGGCAGAAGAAAGGAGTGTGACAAGGGAAGGTGTGAAAGAATAATAGTATCAAAAGGCGTGCAAGTAGCATAACGGCTGGAAAATGACAGTAAGGCATAACAGCTGGAAAATGACAATAAGGCGTAATGGTTAGAAAGTGATAGGACTTAAAGATCATGGGTACAAGTTTGGCTAGAGACAACGGAAACCACACATATGAAGTTATATTTATAACTCACTCCATTAGTGCCTTCCGTTAGGTGTTACTAGAATAGGAAATACAACATATTGGCTATATATAGGAAGTCAATTGAGAAAGTGACAAAAAATGAGTTTGTAATGAGTATATAAAAGAAGAAATCCAAGTTGTATGTGGGTTAGCTTATGGAATGTTGGGTTCACTACTGTTAGCTTCTCAGTTGTTGGATCTGTATTGTTATACTTTAGTTGCTCTGTATTTTGTTTGTTAGTATTGTTGAGTGCATATGAGTTGAATAATATGCAGCTGAGTGCGCAGAAGAGTAGAAGAGGTTGAGTCTATCCAAGCTATATGCGGATCATTAGTAAAGATAAGTTTGAAGAGAGTTGAGAGAATATTAGAGAGAACGAGAGGAAGGAAGAGTTTGTAAAGGTAGAGAAGAATGTCTAGAACAGAGTCTGCATCTTAGTGAACAGACGAAAGGTGCATATATTTCCTCATGCCAGATGAAGATCACCTTTGTCATTTTTTCCCAGATGGGTTTCCACCTTATATTCTATATATATATATGTGTGAATGTTGTATTTCTTTGACTTATCTGCATAAATTTTGTATTGAATGGATGATTATAGATTTTATTATAAATGAATAGATGTATATTAGTCGCATTATATCAGTTGAGTACAATTATGTTGCACAAAGAGTTTTGATATAATAAGTTGCATAAGAGAAGTTGGGCACAATCTAACTGTTCACAGTTAACATAAATAATCCACCCACATACTTCATTTAGAACCTTGGTAAGGGTCCAAGGTACCATAAATCCCCCATCCAACTGTAGAAATGTGGCTATGGCAGTTACCCATCAAGAGAGATATCTCGGGTGAGACTGCATCTACGTCGCAGATGTTGTCGACTGAGATATGCTCTATCAGGATAATATATTGGGATTTTTTGCGCTGAGGATAAGATACTGAACTTGGGTCAGGATCCTTAGAGGAGGAGGAAAATCCAACAGACCCCTTAGTGCAAAAATTGCAATCTCCCTTACTGACGGAAACCCTAGTTTGTAAAATTGTTAAACAAGACGGGCTTCGAACCATGGATCTAGAGGAGAGAGGCACCCATAGCATTATTATGATGTAATGATTCCAATGGATTTGACGGTTCATTGATCCAATCCATGAACATCATTTTATGGCTAGTTGCAACTCACCTCCTTGAATATTTTAGGGACACATGATGAATCCTTGTTAGGGGAATAGGATTTGAACCATGCAGTAGAATCGAGTTTTATGAGATCCTACAAGTGTATTTTGGCAGGTTCAAAGTGGGATCAAATAGGTGCAATCGTACATATGACAAACCCCATACCCACTTGCAAAGAATATAACACATACCCAACATTCTCTCACTTGTTGTTTTCTTTGCATAATAGTGGGTCATGTACTAACGAGATCACAGGTTTAGGGAATTAATTCCCATATATTCTCTAAACCAAGATAACTTATCAGTACTCATATACCTTTTCAATGAGTTTGCAACATTCTTCAAGGTGTCAACCTTTTCCAACAACACCTTCTTGTCTTCAACCGTATCTCTCACAAAGTGATATTTCACATCAATATGTGTTTTCTTATCATGATAAGTAGGGTTATTTTCCAAGAAGATTGCACTTTGGTTGTTGTAATCTAACCTTATAGATTTATGTACAAAACCAATACATGAGAAAAATATCTACAACCATACATAATCTAAGCATGCTTTTATGAGTGGCTTCCATGTATTTAGCTTCTATAGTTGAGAGTGTTGTTGTATTTATCTTATACTACGAGTGTTGTTGGATTTATTTCATATCAAAATGCAAATACAAAAGAAATAATACTCAATTTTCCTATGACTCTACTGTTAGAATGGATACTGCAGGATCTCTTATATCTTATTTTCTTCTCTAATATATACTCCTATGGTGGTTCTCAGCTACGGAGCATTACAATACACAAAAAAATGGAACAACTTTTTCTTCTAAGGACCCGATATTTAATATAACCCAATAGTTATCTATAGTTATTTTTTTAGTGTTTTCTACATGCTCCAACTTTTTATTAGGGTTATATTTTTGGACATGTTGCTACTGCAACCACTACCCCAAAATTTTCATGATTTTAGGACCCCTCCTTAGAATTTTTAGCTTTTTAACTTTCCTAGACTACTTTTCTCTCTGAGGACCCTTTTCCATGACTTAGCGTATTTTTTCATAAGTTAGAAAATCCTTTTGTTGAAAGTTGAGACTCAAGTTTTTCACTTGAAACGTTGGTTGAACTCATTGAGTCAGGATGACATGTCAGAGAAACTCATGCTTTGCATCCTATTTATTGCCTACTCTTTATCGAGTTTCGAAAAACATCTGTTATTTTGTTGATACATTGGCAAAACTCAGGTTTTGAATCCAACATTCTCGGCATGATAGTCTTTTTATTTCCACTGGTTTGATCAAATCCTTTGTGGAAGCTTCTCGGGAGATCTCGTTGAATTTTACCGACGTTATCGAAAAAACTCAGAGAGTTGAGCCGATTCAATCGGGGAGGAATTATTTTCTTATCCGCCAACCTATCATCAGGAACGTTTCGTAAGTTCACCGACGGGCCTTTTTCAAAAGTATATGCCGATGGCATCGGCAAGACTCATTTGTGCAAGCAGATACATTGTATACACTGATTGTTTGCAACCAATGACATTTTCGTAGTTTGAAACCGATGTCATCACCGGTGATCTTTTTTCACAACCGATGAAGATTGGAGGATCCTACTAATAGTATTATCATTGACATGAGTGTCAAGTGCTATCTGATTGTTATATGCCTGAATGGCACCTCTCCGTCCGAGTGCTGACTTCCCTCAGGTTGGCACACAAAAGGACACTTATGGATTGAGGTTGCCCATATTCACTATACCTTGGCTTATGATGAAGTACATTCCCTATACACCCAGCTGGTTACTTTTCCTTTTTACCTATTTTGAGTTGTATTCGCGACTCTTTATACTGACAACTCGCGCATCATTCGCGAGTCTCCTTCACAACAAGTCATGAATCCTTGTATTCGCGGGTTGCTCTTACGCATAGTTGCGAATCATTCGTGGGTTGCTCTACTACAGACCCGCGAATGTGTCTCTCAACCTTAAAACATAAAACCATGCGCTAATGGGAGATTATTTATGCCATTTACCTTAATCTCCTTAACTGCTATAACCTCCCTAACCTTCGAGAACTACCTGATTTCACCCATATAAATATAGGCCTTGGGGAGGGTGTTGGTAGTAACATTTGAAGAGCAAAGTTATGCTGGTGGATTGGCTACTGAAATATTTGGAGCAGAGAACTCAGAATCCTTTGGTGACAGAGGAGTCCTTGTCTCAGGCATTGGGTTGTAACCTAAACTCTTTCTATTACTGTTAATAAAGAGATTACTTCTTCCATATGTGTTTCATATCTTGTAGTTTGATAAATGTTTACATTTTAGTATTATATGTGATTTATCTAACTTGCTTATACATATATGAATCATCTTGTATCTGGAAGAGTGTCCTTTGACAGGTGAAGGAGGAACTATCCTGGAGACTTTTGGAGAGGAGCAGAGAGGAAGAAGCTAAGCAAGGATCGACCTTCATTTAACCAAGTAAGTCCTTCTAACTTCCTATTTCCTATTCTGCACTTTAAAAGTCAAATTGTCTGCAAGTGAATGAGTATGTTGGTAACCCCCAGACCTAGGTTATTAGGTGTATTATCCTGTACAACAAAACTGGCGACTCCGCTGGGGATGCCTAGTTTGCTCTAGGTCCTTTTCTGCCTTCCTGACCAGTGTTTGCTTTATAGTTGTTTGTTATTTTTATCATGTTTCTTACTTGCTTCAGTGCTTGAAGGTCTTAGGGTTTTTTCTCTGTCTTTGAGAAAAAATTTATACCCATTCGCGGGTTGTTCCACTGGACAGTCGTGAATTAAAAGTTGCATTCGCGTGTTGCTCTACTGAACAGTCGCGAATCATTCGCGAGTTGTCCTTATAGACAATCGCGCATACTTCTGGAAACTGTGATTTTTAAGTAAAAGTTTGCTTGTTCTTTTACTTGTTATATTTCCTTTTTCCTGTGAAGACTTTCTTTAAGGGTGCTGTAGTGTTGTTTGAATGTCTTAGGTGATCACATCTCTTGCTTTTTGAAAGCTTTTGGGTTCTTTTTACTTGACTTATTTACTGTTTCTATCCTGAAGTATTTGGCTTGTTTGGGTGATTGGTTTAAGTGTCTTAGTCCAGATCAGTGATCAGGGTCTTGGGCTCTGTATTTTCTAGTCTGCTTACTATCAGTTGCTGGTTTGCACTTGCCTGTTTAAGTCTGCAGTGATTTTGTGTCATTGTTTGCACCCAAGCTAGGGATCCTAGCATACTTCTTTTGCTGGTTTTTGGTCCTGTCTGCCTGTTTACTTCAGTTTGTAGCTTTCATACAGTTTATAAATTTCAAGTTTACTCAAGCATACTGCATTATAAATGCACAGTAGTTTTTTGAGCATTTTTTAAAGTGAAAAATAAAACATAGTTAATCTTTTGCATTGTAATTTTTGCATAAGTAGTGTTTGATTTCAGTTTAAATAATATTATCTCAGAAAAATACAAAAATATAGGCTTAGTTTCTCTTATTAGTGCTTTTAATTCATCAATACATATTTGAAAAAATGAAAAGAAGTTTATTTTATAGTGCTAGTTTGCTTTGAATGCACCCTTAAATTTCATTTATTTTCTGCTGAGTCAAAACACCATACAGTCCATCACTTCCATTTCCTCTTGAGTAAAGAATAGCCCTTAAAATAAACACTTAAATTAAAATTTATTAGTAAATTTTTATTTCTAGGGCCTTTTCACCTACTAGCTTAGGCTAGACTTGTGGGCTAGGGAGTGTAAACTTACCACAAGTTATAAACTCAGACGTAGTGGACCATTCTTTAGGTAAATCCTTGATTCTATCTCTGTATCTGGGAAGCTCCTCTCAAACGAGAGTTAAGCACTAGGCCGCGTGGAGGCTTGGACAGAGGAGATAACCCTCTGAATCCTTGTCAAAACGTAACCCAGGACTTTTGCGCATCTGGGGATTCTGTCCTAGACAAAGTTTCGAGCTCAGCTACCCTGCCCATGTGTACGAGTTCGGCTGACGACTGTCCCCCCAGACAGTAGGTATTGTCAAGGTAGCCTTAGTCTCTTGTCTTTTTAGGGCTCATACCCAGGTAAACCGGAAGGTTATTTCTGGTTCACCTTGAATGGACTTGGAAGGTAACCCTTGTGGAAAGTGCAGGAGGGTGGTGGGTGATTCCTCCGCTTGTGCCTGAGAACCCCTCAAGGACGCCAAGTAACTGTTCATCGGC
This sequence comes from Pseudotsuga menziesii, assembly GCA_001517045.1. NCBI lineage: Eukaryota > Viridiplantae > Streptophyta > Pinopsida > Pinales > Pinaceae > Pseudotsuga > Pseudotsuga menziesii. The sequence goes on from LPNX010795630.1 coordinate 110,232, forward strand.
TTTCTTCGGGAAAGCATATCTTTATAGCCTGGTTTGATTGCTTGAGACTTTAGGATCTTTTTAGTGTATGCTCTGTGGTTTGCTTGTGTTTAGTTTGGCCTTAGGGTGTGATTAGTTAAAGTCTTAATTCTGGAGGACCAACTGCTTAGAAGGTCAAGAAGGTTGAGAAACCTTCCTCCTCTCACCACATTGGAGCCTCCACCTTTACCTCAAAGGCGGAGATTAAGCACAGGCGGTTCTTTTGAACCAGTAGGAGTAAGTGAGGTTCTTGGTGAACCGGAGTTAATAGCTAACCGCTTTGACTTAGACACAGTTGAGGTAGAAGAATTGCAAGCTGACGAGTTTGCAAGTAATTATAATACCCCCTTGACTGATTTGAACGATCCAGTAATCGTGCAGGTTAGACCTTTTAGTTCACCAGTGTTAGGTGTCCCTCTAGGTAGAGTCATGTCTTCTTCAGGAGAAAGTTCATTTGTCTTCACCTCAACCCTTCCGGTTGAAGGGGTACTACCTCCCCCAGTTAGTGCCCCTAGATCTAGTTTACCTTCCACTCCCTTAACTCCAGCAAGCCGGGTGGTCCAACCACCGGTTTACTCGAACATTGGAGGTACTTCTGGTGATATGGTTACTGGGATCCCCAGTATGCCTACAATTCCTTCTTCCTTCCCTTACACTACCCAGAGTGGTCCAGTGGGATCCTCGGCCTTTGTCCAAGGATCCCCTTGGAATGGGGGGCACATTCCCCCATCCAGTCCATACGTAGGTCCACCTCCTTCATATGTAGGAGTGCAATTTGGAAGCAACACCTCTTATGGGAAAAACTTCCAAACCCCTATTTCGGTCCCATACTCGAGCTCCCCCTTCTCTTTGTTTAGCGGAGGGATACCTGCTCCAGTCTTTCAGACCCCTACTTCTATGGGGATGGCCCGAACCACTTACACTGCACCTCCCACCCATAATCCGGTGGCCTACGGATGGAATCCGTTCCAAAGCAACCTTCCCACTTCACAACCGGTGTCTGGGTGCAACCCCTCTTTTACCTTTGGACATTCAGGGGCAGGACCCTCGAATCCCCAAGTTGGCACATCTAGTACACCGGCTAGGCCTAAACTTCCTTTTCTGGAAACTTTGAACTTGCCAGACTTATCAAAGTTGATGAATGACCCGGTAAGGCATGACCCCTTGTGGCCACCTGTTCCCACCAAATTGCCCTCGGATATCCCTAAATTCAAAGGTAAAGCTGGTGAAGATCCTGGGGCACATGCCACCACCTTCCATTTATGGTGTTCTTCCAACTCATTGAATGAAGATTCAGTGAGATTAAGGCTGTTCCAGAGGACCTTGACGGGCATTGCAGCAAAATGGCATATCGAATTACCTTCTGCTTCCTTTAGTAGCTTCTAGGACTTGGCTACTGCTTTCCTTAGCCACTTTCAGCTTCCAGTCCGATATGATTTCGGAACAGACTTATTGTCCACCTTTAGACAAAACAAGGCTACCCACATATCGGATCATATCCAAGAGTGGAGGAGGCGAAAGAGCCTTATCAAAGCCACCATTCCTCCTGAGTTTCTATTAGAATGGTTCCTTAAATCATTATTGCCCTATATATATAAGGATGTTTCTACATTAGGAGTGACTAGTGAGGAAGAAGCCATACTCAGGGCCCAGCAGTTGGACTTGATTTATTCACAGTCTGGGATCTTATATGAAATCATCCTTGGGGCACCTAGGCCTTCTCATGAGGCCGAGAAACCTAAGCCTGGACCCCATGCCGATGGTGTGGTTGGGTCCGTTGATTCTCCCACTGTAGACTCTTTGACAAAACAACTTCACCAATTGTCTGTCAAACAGTCTACGACGGAGGCAGCAAAGGCTGCCCCCTCTCCCCAAAATGCAAATGTTTTTGCTCAAACTTCTCAAAAGGGCAATCAGCAATCCGGCGGTAAGAAGAAGAAGGGAAAAAAAGGAGAGGGAAACCAAAACCAAAACAAGCCTAAGCCCGCAAACAATGCTGATGGGGGCAAAAAAGATAAGAAGAAAGTCAAGTTCCCTTGTAAGTTGTGCCAAGGAGACCACTTGACCCACCTTTGTCCCCTCATGGAACAAGCTCAGAAGCTGTTGAAAACCCAACCAACGGCTGTCCTAAAGGATCCTTTTCCCCAAGGACAGAATTCCGCATCAGCTTCTACTGTAGTAGGGGGCAGTCAAACTGCTCCTGGCCCTAATTATATCAACATGGTCAGATCCTCAACTTTGTTGCAAACCAGGAACAAGAACCATGAGAAAGAGACTCCTGAGATAGGTAAAGTTGTAGGTGAACCTTCCAACCTGCTCACTATAGAGAAACCTGCGGAAATAATGCCAAAGTTACCCAAGGGTATCTTTAAGAAGACTTTGCATAATCCCAATAGGGCTACTTCTAACTACTCAGTGGTTGAAGACCTAGCTCAAACCCCATGTGCAATGTCAGCTTTGGAGGTGCTACAGAGATGTCCCACCCAGCAGGATGCCCTCTTGGCAGCTTTAGGTAGCATAGAATCTACGAGTCTCATGGCGAAGTTTCCTTTGTCGGATGTCAAAATTCGCCTCCCTTACCATGTAGCCCTATCGATCGATGTCATCCATGGTGATAAGACCATTGGAAGGGCAGTTGTAGATGAGGGAGCCTCTACATGTGTTATGTCCCTGGCTTGTTGGAAAGCTCTAGGATCCCCAGAGCTGGTCCCATCAACCACTTTACTTACTGCTTTCGATGGAAGGTCTTTCCGTCCACATGGTATCTTGCAAGCTTTCGAGATTAAGTTGGCAGGCAAAGCAGTGTCTGTTGAAGTTGAAGTGATTGATGCTCCCTTGGACTACAATTTGCTTCTGGGTAGGAATTGGACTTATGCAATGACTGCTATTGCATCGGTTGTTCTTCATGTTGTGGTTTTCCCACATGAGGGCAAGTTGGTTATTGTTGACCAACTTGATTTTACTCGAAAGGGCCATTTAGAGTCTAAGGAATCCAATGTACCATTGGTTGATCGCAGCAAGCCTGCTGCTTTGAGCTTGGGGGCTGGACTGTATACATCATTGATGGGAACGTTTGATATCCCAGCCCCAATTAACTATATTGGTTCCACTAGTGTGGGGAAGTCCATCGCTTCGGTGGTGGATAGGACTGATCCTTGGGTTCTCCCAACCCCCCAAGAACCGGAAGTGCCCTTATCAGCAGTGGAAGTGGCATATCAAGCTGTTACCCAATCCACTGTTGATTCTATGCCAGATCCTCTAACAGTCTCGGATGATTTGGATGAAGTCTATTTGCCCGCATGGGCGAAAAACTCTTTACATTCCATAGATTGCTTAGAAACTATTTTACCTTCTGATGAAGCCATTCTGGAAGCTATGTGTGCACATGAGAAGATATGTGAGGATCTTCATCACCGGTCTTATTTCCTTCCAGAGCTAAGCAAGATAGAAAACCAAGAGTTTCATGTGAGACTGCCTGGAGATGTTGATGTACCTGTTAACCCTTTTCCTAGGGAAGGAGTGTTTGCCGAGGGGAATATGGCAAACATTTCCGCTACCATACCTATCAACATTTCCTTCAACCCAGATGTCATGGAAAATATCTATATAGGAGCAAACTGCTCTCCAGAGGAGATTGCTATCTATACTGCCCTTTTCAAGGAATTCCGCGATGTCTTCGACTGGTCATATGAGGAGATGCCAGGCATTGATCCATCTATTGTCCAAACTGAAATGCATACCTACCGTGATGCCAAGCCAGTTCGGCAGAAATTACGCCCCGTGAACCTGCGTAAAGCGGCGGCTGTGAAGGCAGAGGTTGAAAAGCTGTTGAAAGCAAGTTTTATATATCCCATTGCTTTGACTGAGTGGATGTCTAACCCAGTTCTGGTTGATAAAAAGAAAGGGACTATTCGCGTCTGTACTGACTTTCGAGACCTTAACAAAGCTTGTCCCAAGGACAATTACCCCACATCATTCATTGATCAGATCATAGATGCTTGTGCGGGGAGTGAAGTCTTTTCGTTTATGGATGGTTTTTTCGGCTACAATCAAATCCAAATCAAACCGGAAGACCAGCATAAAACTACTTTTATTTTCCCTTGGGGTACATTCGCTTATAGGAAAATGCCCTTTGGATTGAAAATTGAAGGGGCCACCTTTCAACGAGCCATGAACTTCGCTTTTCATGATATAAAAGCCATTGTCGAGCCTTACCTAGATGATCTGCCTGCTCATTCTCGCAAGAGGATCCAACATCCAGATCATTTACGGTTGATTTTTGAGAGATGCAGATACTATAAAATTCGCTTGAATCCCCACAAGTGTGTATTCTGCGTCGATTCAGGGTGATTGCTTGGATTCATTGTTTCCAGTAGAGGCATCCAAGTGGATCCCCTAAAAGTTGAGGCCATTGTAAATCTGCCTCCTCCTCGTTCTCTCAGGCAACTTCAGAGTCTACAAGGAAAGTCTAACTTCCTTCGACGTTTTATCGTTAATTATTCCAAGATCACGAAAGGTTTCATGCGCCTACTCAAAAAGGACACCCCTTTTGTATGGGATGAAACCGCACAACTTGCGTTTGAGGCATTGAAAAAAGCCTTGTTGTCGGCTCCTTTATTGCGCCCACCAGATTACTCTAGGGATTTTATATTGTATCTGGCCGCGTCGGAGTCTACTATTGGGGTAGTGCTCGTTCAGGAGGACGATAAGCTCGTTGAGCATGTCATTTATTATCTTAGTCGTGCTTTGGTTGGGCCTGAGCTTAAGTACTCCCACGTCAAGAAGTTAGCATTAGCGGTTGTTTATGCTGTACAGAGGTTGCAGCACTATATCTTACTAAGGACCACTACTGTAGTGGCTGATGTAAACCCTTTCCAGTATGTTTTATCCCAACGGATTGTTGGGGGAAAATTCAATAAGTGGATAATCATTCTCCAAGAGTTTGACTTGGTTTTTCAATCCGCTAAATCCAAAAAGTCCTTAGTGTTTGCTGAGCTTATAGCAGAGTTTCCTACGGAAGAAGATGTAGTGATTGAGGATGACTCATTCCCAGATGAGCACATCTTCCTTATATCCACCTCTGGTCCTTGGTATGGAGATATTCTTATATATCTCCAGAATTTGAAGTATCCTACCGCTTTCTCTAGGGAAGACCAACGTAAGTTAAGAATTCATGCTAAAAACTACCTCATAATAGGAGATACTTTATATCGAAGAGGGGTAGATTCAATCTTGCGTCACTGCCTTACTCATGAGGAAGCGGAGGTTGTCCTAAATGATTCTCATAGTGGAGCATGTGGGGGTCATTTATCTGGGTTAGCAACGGCCCAGAAAATCTTGTGTGCCGGTGGATGCAAATTTTTTAGATTTCACTGTCCAAATCAAAAGACTTTAACTTACCAAAATTTTAACTAATTGGCAAGAGGGTCAAACAAACTCAGAATTTGGAAAACAAAATATGAGCATGATCGATGAGATGAGCTGAACTCAAGGATACCAAAATGGAGACATGAATATGCATAATAAAAAAAATATTTAAGCTACCAATTCAACTTGACCATGATATGACAACACATGAAATATAACTTGCACAATTAAAAATGATGAACATAAATGACTAATTCATGCTCTACTAGATAGTCATTTTTTATGTCATGACTAAATTAGTCGTTTATGTTAGTCATTTTTAACTCTGTCACTTATTATCTAGTAGTATTTGTTAACCGATGACTAAATTAGTCATAAATTTTATCCGTTTATAGTTGGTCCAATCAAAATTGCTCATGTTTAATAGTAAATCACTTGAAAAACCTACGGTGACTAGAATTTTTAGTCATGTAGTCACTAATTCCTCATTTTGTACTAGTGCATCCTCATTTCCTGATAGAAAAATCTATCGAGGTAAAATCTATCCCTGACTCTGTTTTGAGATTGGAAAAATTTTATGATCTTCATGACAAGTTTAAATAGGACCCAAATTGTAAAACAAATAGTTCATGCTTAAGGTACAAGACTATAAATTTAGGGACAGATTCCAATCCTTAACCTATCAATTTAGGAACAGATGGTTCACCCTTAGAAAAATCATCTTTTCTAAAGTTGTTCAAAGACTATTTAGATGTTTTTTCATGGACATATGATGACCTAAAAACTTTCAACCTACAAATCATGCAACATATTATCCTGATGAAACCCGATGCAAAACCTTTTCAGCAAAAACTTAGGAAAATGCACCCAACACTCGAACCAACAGTTAAGAAAGATTTGAACAATATTTTGGCTGCCAAAATCATTTTTTCAGTACACCATACTCAGTGGGTGGCCAACTTGGTTCCAGTTTGAAAGAAGAATGGAGATATTTGACTTTGTGCCGATTTCCATAATCTTAACAAATCTTCGGAAAAGGATGATTACCCAGCCCTTCCTATGGAGCGAATCCTCGAAAATTTTTATGTATCTGAGATACTGTCATTACTTGACGGTTTTTCAAGTTATAACAAGATTCTAGTTTCTCCTATCGATCAACTCAAAACCACATTCAGAATTGCATGGGGAACATATGCCTATCGAAATATGCCTTTTGGTTTGATTAATGTAGTAGCCACCTTTCAACAAGCAATGGATATATATTTTAGCGTATTGATCGATAATTCAATACTTGTTTATCTTGATGACATTTCAGTTTTCTCTAAATATAGACCTAACCATATCTCTCATCTTAAGAAGGTTTTTGAACGTTGTAGAAGATACGAGATATCATTAAACCCTAAGAAAACAATTTTTGCAGTGACTCAAGGAATTTTATTAGATTTCATAGTTTCCAAGGATGGGATCATGATTAAACCTCAAAGAACTCATGCTATATCTAAAATTACTTATCCTTCCAGTAAAAAGGCTATACAGTATTTTCTACGAAAGATTAATTTTGTAAGAAGATTTGTTCCTAGTTTCTTTGAAATCATTCATCCTTTGCAAAACATGATAAAAAAGGATGCAAACTTTACTTGGGGTGATAATGAAAAAGAGTTGTTTAAAATAATTTTAGAAGCTATATCTAAAGCACCTTCTCTTTTAAGTCTTGATTTTAGTAAGGATTTTATACTTTATACTTTTGCTTCAGATATTTCATACGTTGTTGTATTAACTCAATGTAATCAACAAAATTATGAGGTTCCTATATCTTTTATGAGTTCTAATTTTAAAGGAGTTGAGTTAAATTATCATGAAGTTGATAAGCAATCATTTGTTCTTTTCAAAGCAGTAAAACACCGTTTCGACCTTGTCTCTTAAAATCCATAACTAAAGTAGTTGTTCCATATTCTGCAGTATGAAACCTTTTTGTGCAAAAAGATTTAGGTGATAAAAGAGCCCCGTGGATGACAACCATACAAGAGTATGATCTTTAGATCAAGCCTTCTTCGGTAGTTAGAGGGCACAACCTTTGTAAACTTGTAGTTGTGTTAGCTCATTTTCCTGTAGATAATACTGATAACAACATAGATGAATCTTTTCTACAAAAGGAAATCTATTTCGTTCCTCATCTCCAAGATTCATGGTATTATGGCATGCGAGTACTTCTTGAAATATGAAATACCCCAGATAACCTAGAACCAAAAAAGAGAAGGGCCTTAAGAACAAACTCAACTGCTTATCAGTTGATTAATAATATCATTTTTAGAAAAAACTCAGATGGTGTATTATTGCATTGTCTTGATAAGGACGAAACCGAAGATCATTTTTAAAGGAATTACACTCTAGTCGAGTAGGTGGTCATTTTGGAGGATAAACTGCTACGCATAAGATATTAAGATTTGGTTATTATTGGCCTACTTTATTATGAGATTCATATGCATATACTAGAAAATGTCAAGATTGTTAAACAACTGCAAGAAGGGTTAAAAAACTTGCATTTCCACTGCAACCAATTTCGGTTGAAAGACCATTGCAATAGTTGGGTCTCGACATAGTATGGCCAATCAACCCTCCGTCATCCATGCAACATAAATATGTTATCACTACAACGTTTTATTTTACTCGATGGGAAAATGCTACACCTTTCCATGTACTAAACACTAGTCAAGTTGTTATTTTCTAATATTCTTTTATTATTAATTGGTTTGGTGTACATGAGTCTCTTGTTTTTTATAATGAATCTTACCGTTTTATTTTGTTGAATTAACATAATTTACTTTGGAGAAAATAATTAGAGTCATCTACTCTGCAAGTTATTATCCTTAGGGTAATGGCTTCGTTGAATCTACCAACAACTTACTAAAGATTCTAAAGAAAACTATTGACACGCATCATCGAATTAGACTCACGTAACACCTAAAACAAGGCTAATCATAGTGGTCCTATAATTAGATGGATTGCATTTATCTCTTCTTTAAAAAACATGAACAATGAAGGCTTTCTCTCTAAAGTTTAAAGAAACGATATTTGATTGCTAAATTGAAGATGCCACGGATATAAAATATGAAAATACACCAGATAAGTTTTTTAATTCTTATTATTTATATCCTTCTGTGTCCTTAATAACACCTCTTAACCCCAAACTCTATGTTTTCTTCTTTAAGTTTCTTTAAAACTTATATATATTCACAAAAATGTCTCAATATTTTCTTCTTAATGACTTGTTCTATTATTCTTATTTGAATAGAGATCAATAAATTATAATCGAAATTAAGGAAAATTATTTATTCCAAAAATGGAACAAATAATAGAAGTAAAAATAAACGTATCTTTCTAATAAAAATAAATGAGTCTATCAAATAAAAATTTAAAAAAATGAAGAAATAAAGTACCCTGTCGGCGCTGAAAAAACATAGGTAGGCACACAAGAACAGACATGTTTACAAGAGAGGCATTGATTGATTAGATTGATTGATTGCATGTTCGAAGTTTGGGCGATAGGACACAATAGAAAAACACAACTTCGGGATAGGGACGATTCAAATCCCACCCAGAGTTGGAATTTGACGGGCATTTGCCCGTCTTTAGGTATTTTTCCTGTCAAATAAGGGAATAATTTTTTAGAGAACGTTTAGTTAGACGGGTAAAGTTTTTAGTAAAACTTTATTTTTACGTTCAACTATTTTTCCAAAATTTCATTATGTTAGAGGAAGGCTCGGATTACCTATTGCTAAAGGGCAGAAGGCTAGAGTCTAAGCTGAATCCGGCTGGGGACGGGCCAGGTGGAATTGGCGAAGGCAGATAGTTAATGTGGTATTAGTTAGCCTGATAAATGTTAGGCACATATGAATAGATCACTGCAAGCCATGTTGAGAGATTGATGCAACCCCCCCCCCCCAAAGAAATACTTACGATACAAACCCGCTCGCCTTTAGAACATATACATCTTAACTCATCCTTGGGTAGGACTTGCCTTTGAAACCTATGTATCATCAGACCTACAGCCTTTACTGCTGGTCGTGCTGCTGGTGGAATATCCCTGGTAATGCATAAAAAATACTCCTTGGCACCTTAAAAAAATACTCCTTGGGAAACTCTTGACACTCATACAATGTTAGGTATATCATTGAATGTAAGTAAATGTTGCAAAATAATGATGAATATTGATGGATAATGGAGCAAGCTAGTGCTATCATCTTGACCCGAGCTCTAGCAATATCTCCTGATGTAAACCCTGGATAAAATAGCTCGATATTTGAACCAGGGATAGAGCACTCCATTCTCTGATGCCAATGGAAGCTAGCGAAAGGCTATGACAACATCCTCTTAAGCCACAGGACTAGCTCTTGACAGCAAGGAAAGGCAATAATCGTTATAGGAGACTTTCGTGGCTCTATAGTCGTTTCAGTACTGGAAAAGAATGGTGTTGGGACTATAGAGTACAAACCATCCACCATGGAAGAAGAGAATGACTAGCAGCCTCTAGATGAAATTAGTGTCTTGTTTGGGTAGGAACTAGGAATATTTGAGCTATCAAATTTCAATATAGGTCAGGGTTTTATCTCCATACAAAATTTCATTGTATTTCCTACATGTTTGAATTGTGGTTCTTTGATGCTTAAGGTAGAAAATTGAAACTTGGGTAGGAACTAGGAAGATTCGATCTATCATAAATTTCAATACAAGTCAGGGTTTTATCTCCATACGAAATTTCATTATATTTCCTGCATATTTGAATTATGGATCTTTTATGCTTAAGGTAGAAAATTGAAACTTTTGAAACTTTTGGACGAAAGGCTTAGAAAAGAGTTCATCCCCTAGAAAGCAGGCCCAACTTGGACCTTCCTTCAATGACATTCCCCACTAAAAGTTCCTAGGCCTGAAAGTTCATGCTCGACCTGAATGTCATTCATGCTGGAGAAGGTTAAGATATTCTTAACTCTTTCTTCAATGATATTCTTTACTAGGCCTGAAAGTTCATGCAACCTTAATAGAGGATCTACACTAATACTGGGTGCATTTATTATATGCATTGTACTGAAATATAATCTAACAAAGGATACATTTAGAATAACTTTACTAAAGGTTTTAATTTTTAACATTTATGACCACAAAGTTGATTGTCGAACCAAATATTGAGTAGAAGTAGCAAGGGAATGACTAGGAGTGGGGAAAATTCATGGATGAACCTAGTGTAATGTATTAAGTCAACCCACCATACATGTTGTTACAATTACATGCTTGAGGTTGTAACTGATATATTTAAATAATTATGTTATCAAAATTTATGTTTGGATTTACATTACGTGATATAGTGCTTGAATTTAGATTGCATGATAGTACCTATGTCTTAGCAACACAGTGGCTACCTTAACTTTAGTTGACAAAAAACCTAAATGACTCTTCAATACGATCGATTTTGAGTTTAATTTGTACATAAAATGGTTTTAATACTGCCAAATTGTTTTCAACATGCACTATGCATGATTCATTAAAAATTTATTACATATTTCATGGAAAATATATTTAAACAAGACTAGTGAAGTTTCAAAGGTAGATGGAGAAAAATATTCTCATACCAAGATAAACATTTGTTTTGCACATTTTACCAATGTGTAAATGGATGATCCACTAGAATATTAAGTAATTGTTTATGTCTGATGATATGTGAGTTTCAAAAAATGACAGAGAACAAAATGGAATGCTAAATTTAGAAGATTGAATTATGTGGATTGGTTTTTAATTATAATAAGAAGTAATATAGAACATATAAGAATGACTTAATATGGTAATGGCTTTTAGATTAGTAATGTAAAATTGTTACATATGTTTAAT